>VWZV01006848.1:173842-263842 GCA_013397155.1 Irena cyanogastra | reverse complement strand
GGACTGCTTCAGCAGAACACCAGTGCTGTGGCCATGGCATCAACAGAGAATACATGCTCTAAAGTCACCTGCACTCCCCTCTAAATACACTTCTCTGAAGCCTCTTTCTTCCCCAAAAGATAACAGATTAACAGAAGCACCTCCTCTCAAAGATGAAATTTCTATTTGACCAGTCACAAACCAAACTCCTACTGCCTCAGCTACTCCCAATATACCTGTGGATGTCCCATCTTCCAGCTCTTCCCCTTAAGAAACATGAGAACAGCCCTTAAGATTCTATCATCTCATTGACTATTTAAATTCATGCATGAAATGAGTTATAAAAACCAGAACTCCTTTTCCTGGGCACCAAGAAAGGCATTCTTAATTTTCCCCGACCTCTGAGATCATGGCTACTGCATTCCAACTATCCTTGCATCAAACAGAAGCATGGAGTGCATTTCTCATTTCCCTTATTTCCACAATCTCTAACATCTAAGAAAAATAACATTAAAACTGGTCCACAAGAAGCAGAAGTGTCAGCAAACATGACAAACTTTTTTGTCCCTCAGGACCCAACATGGTTAAGGATGATGAAAACTTAAAGGTTAAGGGCTTGGGGGGTTTTCCCTCCTTTTTTTGTTTGCTGTTTTTTTGAGGAGGGTGTTATTGTTTGAGTTTGTTTTTCTTAAATCATAACTGACTTGAAGTTTTAAATATAATGTACAATGGGCTTTACTATAATGATACAAGTACAAACTTTGGCACTTCTGTAAGACTCATTACCACAGAGTGAGGAAATTAACCCTTCCCAAAACCAACGTGGTAAGTCACTTCAATTGAGTTGTGCCTTAAAATTGGACAATCCTAAATAAATTCTCCAGTGACAAAACAGTAAAAACTTAACACAGTACTGATTATCCCTGACTTGGTAATTTTTACATACATGAAATTAGTTCAAATCACTTTATCTTAACTTTCATAAATTGAAAATAGTCAAGGGGGTGGGATTAAAAAAGTGGTGAAGGAGCCATAGTAACCTCCTCAGTTTTTCTGGGGAAAGAACATAATAATTCATCATACTCTAATCCACATAAAAGCATCCAAGCAAGCCATAAGTCAAAGTCAGAATGTTATCTAAAACAAAGACATTTAGGACCTGCTTATTAAATAACACAGTTACTCTTATATTTCTTAATGATGAGTAATATGCTGCTTCATAGATTACCATGAACTTCCAAGACTGAGGACTGTCTAAAAATTTTCATTACTAAATTGAGATTATAGCATAAATGTTAAATTGAAACTTTACCATATTCCCGAAACCACACAATGAAACAGACTTCAAGTATTCTTCTATGTATCTAAAATAAAAGGATCCTGCCAGACCCACTCTACTACTCTACTGCAAGTGATTGATGAGAATCACAAAGTGTTACTTTGCATTTATATCAGTAATTAACATTACAGACAATGCAAATCATTATATTCTCATACAGAAAAAAGCAGAATATTTTCTAATGAGTTATGTATTTTAATTATTTTAATTTAAATCTAGCAAATTTTACACTTCTGATTAGTAGGCACTTGCTTTGTCAGGACTATTCATTCTTTACTCAATCAGTTCCAGAGGGAAGACTCCAAATGATGCAGTAAATGCAGACATGGCATCCATTACAATTACACAGCCAGCAAATGTAAACCTCACAACTTGTTCTCATATCACAATGACAGCATGTGGTAATGAACTTTCTGTTAAGAACTGTTAAGACCTGGAAAGGGAAAGAAATATATACTCCCAAATACTAATTACTCAGATGCTTAATACTCAACCTCTTCAAAAACCTGGAGATCAGCCAAAAAGTGTCATAAATGGTTTCACTTTGTACCAGAACCTTATTTACCAGCATTCTTAATTTCTATTTGTGCAGATGCCGTGCATAGTATTTAGCAATGAAATAGCTAAATATAACAGCAATGCTAATTAGATCATCCATAAGCGTTTGAGATTTTTTTTATAGCCCAGAATTCTCTACTAAATTCAGCTAAGGAATGTCAACCACATCTGCTACAGGCACCAGGGCAGGGAAGGTGGTGCTGTTCACAGGGGGTAAAGGCGGGTGTGCTCCCAAGGGAGAACGCAGACCCTCGGTGTGTCAGTGGCAACACATTTGTCCTGCCTGAAAGGAGACTGTGCAGCACCACAGCTGAGCAACTTGTCTGTGTGCACCCACGGCTGCCCAAGCAGGTATCCAGAGGCTGACCTGCACCACGGAGCAGAGGAGCTCCCTGATGTGAAATGAGGATCCAAGGTCTGCACCGACCGCAGCGCTCCCGGCAGCAGGAGGATGCTGAGTTCCCCGGATAGGATCCCTGTGCCAGGGCACAGCTACAACACTGGGCACTTCATCTTCTGCCTTTGCCTCTCTCCCCTTTCCCCTCCTAAAACCTCACCCTAGAACTTTTACATCTTTCTGATGCAGAAATACATTCCATTTTGACAAGCTCACTGTCATTACTTACAAAGAAGCAGGATTTCTCACTGCTGCACTGAAATTACTTAAAACAATGAACCAATTAATGAAAAAACCTGTAGCTTAAATAGCAAGAACAAAAAGCAGTAACAAAGCAACCTCTCTCCTCCTTCCTCTACTGGGGGTTGTTCTATGCTGCCAAAAAACCACTGAAACCTCACATACAACAACTCATTCTACTGAAATAAATCAATACCCAGTGATTTCGTGGGGGCGAAAAGAGTTTTACCTCAAACGTACACGTGCAAAACTAACACTCAAAAAAGTCACCCATACATATAACTAAAATCACAATGCTTCCATGTAAAACCTGTAACTACAACATCATCTACTACTGATCTGAGAATTTTTTTTACTGTGAATACATATTTGAAAATTGTTCATTCCACTTGACACTAGTGAGTGGTAATTACCAGTGAAAGTCTAAAAGTTTGGCCAATAGAGAAAAAAAATAAAGGGAATAAATTTCAGAAATTTTACTAAATTGTTCTGGCATGGCTCTCATCTTACAAACTCTGCAATGCTAAGATTGTCACAAAATCCAAAATAAAAATTGAGAACATATTGTGAATGTATTTAAAGCAAATTATAATTACGTTTTTTTCTTATTTTCTAGGATTATTTTCAAGGCTTCACTGTATCACTTGATGCTATATGCGCAAAAATAGATAAGTTAACATTTTGAATATATTTAAGTTTTACTTACATAAACACATTTAAAAAAAGAGAATGAGTGAAAACTCATACATTTACCTTGAGTTTTAATGAGCAGAATAGATATAATTTGTGGCACTAAAGTTATTCAGGCTCAATAAAAGCTAAAACTCGTCCTTGCCGAACGGTGAAACAAGATTTGCACGGCCTGTGTACGCCTTGTTTCCCACAATCAAACTGTGACAGCACAAAAACATTCTCCTGCATGGGGAGGTTTTGAGACCCATTTCCCTGGTGAAAGTGTGCCAAAGATCTGAAAGAGTTATTGACGACTCATACAGTATCCCATATTCCATTAGGTAGTACAAGCAAAGAACATATCTTAACTCTGAGGGGAGATGAAGCAACAATGTTTTAAATTACTATTGACTCCACTAAATTTCCTGATCATGTCAGAAGACTCAAGTTTGGCAGGTTCATAAGAGACTCAAGATGATACAGGAATCCAATTATGCCAAGTCTATTTAGTTGTCCTGTTTGCTAAGGCAAAGGTTAACGAGAACTGCACTGAAAAAACCTCCTGTGGTATTACAAAGTATTTCTTACGCTGCATAACATGCAAATGAAAAAGTATTTTAATCAAGTCTTTCTTTAACTCCTTAATTGCAATGGGGTATCCTACAAGACAGTAAATTAAAAACTCATGATGGAAAAAGTGATCTTAAAAATTTGCCACTGAACTCAAGAGATCATTATTAACTACTCAAGTAATTATTACTGAATATTTCTAATTTGGGGGAAAAAAAAGTTCAGACCACAGGAGCACAGACAGTCATTGCTATCATTAAATCCTTATAAATAGTAAGCTATGGTCTCTGATTTTAGACAGAAATTAATTGTATTTTTGTTGGCAACACACTCCAATCTGTTTACACAGCTGACAAGTTCCAGCAGCACCAGACTTGAGCAGTGAGCTTTGAGGACTCATCTGCTTCAGAGCAGATGACTCAACATTCACCAATTTCATTAAAGATGAAAAGGGGAAAAATTCACCTGCAACAATGTCACTTGTGAAAAAAGACTTAAAGCAGATTCATGAGTTTCACATATGTGAGGTATCCTATTCGAAAGAAACACATGAAAACCTAACAGCTGTGGGAAAACAGATTAGAAGTGTTGAGTTTCCAACTCTTTTTTGGGCTAATGTAAACTAATAAAATGTTATAATGGATCCACATGACACCATTCTGTTATTTCGGACTTTACATCTATTGGCTCAGATATGGCCTTGAATACACGGACTGGGATTTACCCACCTTTCTCAAACTTAAATACTGTTTCTGCAAACACCACCACAGATATATTTTACAAGTACATTGGAAATTCAGACAGCTTTTGTCTTTTGGTTTTTTTTTAATTGGCATAAATCTTTTTTCCAAAGCATAAAAAGGAGCAGTCATATTCAAACAGCAATTCTCCCTTTATAAGAAGACAGCAGAAATGGGCAGGAAAGTAATGCATGGCAGATAATTGCAATATGTAAGAAAGCAATCTCCAAATCCATTTTCACTTTGTAGAAAATTCAGGTTCAATAAAAAGCTTAATTTTTCTACATTTTTCTCAGGTCACAAAATCTACATACAACATAGCTACATAATTATTTCACCCTTTTATGCATTTTTTTAGTGGATTGGTTGGGTTTTTTCCTACAGAAAGACAGACCTTACTAGCTGGCACTGGGAACGTACTAGCAGAAGAAAATTACCTGAGCAAAGCTGAAAGATGTGCTGTAAAACACACTGTAAGGATGACCATGCAAGGAAGCAAGTCTAATATTTAATGGGATACTGCAGGTAAGTCCCACAATTTCATGAATTTGTGGGCAATTCTAAGTCAGTGGATTCTGTCACCAGTGGTGACCCCTCACTGATTTCAGCAGGAACAACTGCTCTGAAGCCAGGCAGAGGCTTGAGCAGGAACTGGGTGAGCTAATGTACTGTGAAAAATACCTAGATGTGCACTCAGAGCACACATACAAATCAGGGCTTTTTGCCTGAAGTTCAATCATCCAATAGAATTCAATTTCCAGAATGCTGTGCAGCTTTGCTCCAGCCTAGAATGGCTCCTTTTTGTCTGAAACTGCACTGCACTGGTTCACAGGAATCATTTCCCTGAGCTGCAGTTATCCAAATCTCAAGCATTCGTTTCTTCCACGCCAAACTCTCAATGTGTGTGATGTTAAGGTGCTGCATAAGGGACAGTAAATGCTGCTGAGTGATTCCAATCCAAACCCATGGAAAATCAGCCTTTTCTAGGAAGGGATGAGATGAAAAGCCAAGCAACTCACCGAGTCATCTGTGGCAGAAGGAGGCCAACCTTCCCACAGCTGGTGACGGACTGGGATGCTGGTCAGGTCATACACATTCCGTTTCACCTGCAAAAAAAATAAAAATAAATCAGAACTTGCTCTAAAAAAGGCAGCCAAACTGCATTGCTTCCATCACAGCACCAAGCTTTTCATTTTTTCTGGTTATTGTAAAACTGGTTCTTCCAACGCTCTTAGATTCAGATGTGGTCACCAGGTTTTCACAGCCAAAAGCAACTGAAGAAACTGAATTGAAGAAAAAAAAATTAAGATCTAAAAATTACAATTCAAAATGATTCATTATTACTTCAGTATTTAAGCATGCAAAAAAAAAATCATAACACAAAATTTCCAAGCAAAAAGTATTACAAAATAATGGAAAAAGTTAAGGGAAGAAGAATGTAATAACAAAAATTCTGCTGCATGTTTTGCTAGTTAATTTTCACCTGAAAGTATTGGATGAAAATCATATCAAATAAGAAATACAACGAGTTTTGTGTAAGTTTCTTAAATGGGATCCAAAAATAAAAATTAGTATATTAAACCTGAAAATGTTAATTAATAAGCACATTTTAAATTAAGACAACACATTTCAAATATTTATTAACGAAATGCTAAGTAACACATTTTTACATCAACTCTTTCCTCCTGCTATTAAATTAGATGTTGCTACTGTTAATCCTCTCACATGATGGTTAACAGAAGGAAGGGAGGGAGGGAAAAAAGAAGAAAGAGTTGAAAATTTTGAATAAAGGAAGAATACTACAAAATACAAGAGTTATAAAACTCTTTTCCATGAAAACTTTACCACAGATAGAAAAGCAGGCAAGTTTTATCAGAGATTTTGTGATAAACAATTATTTAAATCACAGAAAGATGTATTTTGGTACTTAGGATAGAAAGCGGTATCTTAAATTCTGAATAATGTCTTACACCTGAACATAAAGACTGCAGGAACAATGGAAATATTGCCCAGCAGGACCACAGCTGTGAACAATAAAATACTACAGTGAGCCATGGTGGCTTTTCACAGGAATCCCAGAAAGGTTTAGGTTGGAAGGAACCTTAAAGATCCTCTCATTGAGCCCCTGCCCTGGGCAGTGACACCTTGCACTACTCCAGGCTGCTCAGAGCCCCATCCAACCTGGGGTATTTCTGCTTTGCCTTCCATAAAACTGCTACATGGCAACACAAGGTCCTCCCACATCTTCAAAGGTCTAGAGAGATCCCAACAAACTATACTGCATGCAGAGAAACATTCTCAAAGAGATAAAAATAAGGTTTGATGCTTTTAAATAATATTTTGTATGACAATTCTCTAGGCAAACTATCTTGAGCAAATCACAAGTTCTGCATCCTGGTCTCAGCTCTGAGAGGGCTGTGTTAGTGTCCAACACTAGCAAACACAAGAACCCATCAAACCAAAAGATATTAAGGCAGATGGGTAATATTTGACTAAAAGCAAATGACAATGCTACTCCAAAAACTGTCTTTTGATGGCTTCTTTAGATTTTCACTTGTTCACTTGTCAATAGGAAACAAACAGCAATTAATTGTGTTCTAACTTCTGCTAGGAGAATTACTAAAAGTTCCATGAACTGAAAAAAATTAAATTTATTATATTATAGCTGCCAGCAGGAAAAGATCTTTGACCTAGCAAAGCAGTCTAATGCACTTACCCTGAGTTAACAACTTTTTCTGAACAGAAAAACAGTTTGCAACAATCAGAAAGAAAGCTGAAATTTGCCAAAATGGTAAATGCTACCATAATCCATTCAGATAAAGGTTTCATATTCCAGAAATGAATGAAAGATGACTCTACACTACCATTCTTAGGAAGATAATACAGTAAGAGAGGCATTTTATATCATTTGATCTTACCTATTATTCAGTACTTGACAAATCTTTAGCACTGAAGCACAGTTGAGGTTTGACTCCACGGTAAAGTAATATAAACATATGGAAAGTACATATGTTCCCTCCAAAATTTGTCATTTATTTTTAGTACAGGATGTATATGAAACATCTGGCAACAGATTTTAAAGTAAAAATATTTTTGCATAATGAAATAGCACCAAAACTCTTTCCCTGGATCATCTTTAGAGACAAATGCTCCATGAATCCTTTCTTTTAAATTCTGCACAACAATAAATGGATGAAGAATACATGTGCAGACATCAAGCAGTGAAACAAATGTTCTAATCACTGTAAAGGTCCTAAGGAGGGTGAGGACAAGGCAGGGATTTCCACACAGAGTCTTCCTCACAAATGTTGATTTGGGCCACATTTTTCAAAAAATTCTTAATGGCACAGTCACGAGGTTGTCAACAAGCAGCCACAACTGAGAAAATTCAGGGCATGTTGAGATCCAACACAAAGTACAGTGCTCTTACTGTATTTTCAGATCTTCCCTTCAATTATTGTTGCTCTCTCTCATTATTTTTAGTACTAACAGTTATTTCATGCTAATAAAGTGCCCCTTAGGAAAAACTGTGAAGCATTGTCTCACATTTCTGGATAGATTTAATACACAGGCTATACAGATAATAATTTCAATACTATCACTTTAAAGCTTTCTGAATATAAATATTCTGCACAGGTCAGTGTTTTAGAATCATTAAGATATCTCTCAATTTTGTTCCTAAAACTGGTAAATTACATGTACACATGATAACCTTTATGTTAATATTGGTTTTGTTCAGGAGTTTTTGCAGGGAGACTGACCTGGGAACTATGCTTCAATTTAAAAAAAAATACAATTATATTTTAACTAAAAAAATTGAAACAAGAACACTGAGGCTTTAAGACACAGAATACTGAAGTATCTATCAGCAATTCATTTTAGGACTTCATTTTAGTGCTTCCTCATAGTGTCCTTGATGGCTTTGTAAAGAAATGTTGTTTCATACTGACCCCACAACAACCCAAAATGTAACAATCCTGACCTGTGTGATCACAAGGACACAGTTCTTGCTGGTTTTGTTTTCTTGCATTAAAAACCAGGATAAACTGTCCCTGTGAAATATTTATTTTCCAGCTACACACCAGAAATAGCATTATTTTCACAATATAAAACTCTAAAGTTCACTATTTTTAAATAATAAGTGAAACTTATTTACAGAAACATGGGACCAATAGGACTACATAATATTGTTTTCAAAAAGCCTTCAGAAGTAAAAATAAATAACTCGGAAGTCACATTCCTCAAATTCCCTTTTAATTCCAAAGCACAACAGAAAGGCATTATGAAAAAAACAGTATTTCCCTTCTTTCATTAACTCATCTGTAACTGCACTGAATTCAATAACATTCCTCTGCTATTCTAAGCTTGAAAGGCATGCTTGGGGTAAAGTGTTATGTTGGTATAAAGCACAATGCCAGACTGATGTGCTGGACAAAAGTGATCAAAGTTGAAGTAATTTTAGCCAAGGCACAAGTATTCTGCTGCATTATTCTACCACAATGACATCTGTTGAGCAACTCGTCGCAGAATAAACCAGTTGTTCTAGGCAGGCCTGGCTGGGGAGGGGACCATGTAAGACTGATTAGAGTAATGTTTGATTAAACAAACTGCTTGAGTTAAGATCATAACTGGATTTGGAATTCATGCCAAAGTAGTCCCCTTTCAAACAACAAGCCACAATCAATTATTTAAGATAAAATAAGCTTGCTTTTAAATAATGATTTGATTTTTGGTTTCTTTGATAATTAGAACAGTGTTATGAAAGCAGACTGTAAACTATTTTAGAGATTAGAATATTTAGCAATTGAATATAGAAAACCCCTTTTCTTCATTAACTGACCTAATTTACAAAAGCCGACTGTAAAATATTTTAGAGACTAGAATATTTACCAAATGAATATAGAAAACCCCTTTTCTTCATTAACTGACCTAATTTACAAAAGCCGACTGTAAAATATTTTAGAGACTAGAATATTTACCAAATGAATATAGAAAACCCCTTTTCTTCATTAACTGACCTAATTTACAAAAGCCGACTGTAAAATATTTTAGAGACTAGAATATTTACCAAATGAATATAGAAAACCCCTTTTCTTCATTAACTGACCTAATTTCAGTTTAAAGTGAAAAATTCCATGAGAAGGAGAAAGTTCTAAAGATTCATATAAAGCAGAGCTGTGAACTGCTCCTTCACTGGGCCAATAAAAATCTACAGCCACACTCTTCATGCAACTGAAAAAAGTTAGCCCAGTAAATGGACCAAGTTTGTGCTAAGGATTTTACTTACAAATTCACTTGGCATTGAGAGGAGGACCAAAATTTTTATTGTGTAAAGCAAACTCTAAATTGCAGTGCCATCCACTGAGCTACATTTATTGGCAAACTTTTTGGTCCCTCACTTTTGATCAGTTTGAAATACGAATTGGTGGCATTGTCTTTGTGCAGCCCAGAATGTCTTTTCATAATGTTCAGATGCCATGGTGACTGGCACATTACTATGGCAGCCACCCTTCAGATTATCATCCCCAGAATATAAGAGATCATTTAAAAACAAATTAAAGGCACATCTATTTGGTTTCACTACTCAGCTGTAAACAGTATCAATACAACTATTTAAACACAAAAAAAAGAAGGAAAAAATAGCCCATATATTTCAGATGCAGCCTTACTTGGAAAATAACGTACAATTCCTGCATAATGCCCTGCCTTGCACTTATACATTGATGCTGGAAAACCATGTGAAGTTTTACCTTCAGCTCATTTTCACTAGTTTTAGAAGGGAATTAAAATATTAAACAGCTTCTAATATTTTAAGAAAATCCATTTGTCAAAGTAGCCAACACACTCAGGAAACTTCTCAGATAGAGGCAGAGTGTTACCTTCCTATCTTTCACTGCTTTCTTTAAACAGATGAACATGTTGCTTTGAAAGTAAGGTTAAACACAAAAGATACACTTTGTTTGCAGATATGAAGCTAATCCAACATTCATAGTCCTGGACATTCATATTAGTAAGGATAAAGTGAAGCAAAATGTACCACAAGGCAAAAAGTGTGTACCAGGTACTGTGATGACAGCGATGACAGGTGATTGCACTCAGCAGGAATAAGCAGCTATTTTCTCATCTCTGAATTAGAAAAATCTGATACCTGCTCCCAAAAAACAAAGACCTAACACTTACTAAATGATTAAAAAAATTAAATTGATGCTGAATCATCAAAGAACTGTCATGCCTGAATCTGTATCTTTGAATCACAACAAAGTTTAACATTAGTTTCCCTCAGGCTCTTTTCCGCTTACGCAGGTACAAAGTTAAGTGAAATAATGTACATAATGAACTTTTGTTAGTCTTATTATTAAATATAATTTATGCAAAGCTGTAAATTGGCTGAGATGCTAAAGACTGTTCCAGGCACATAGGCAGCATGAAAGACAGTGCAAAAATGAGTGCATGAAAGGCAGACAAAAGGAGCAATAAAGTCAGAGGACTGTGAGGAATGTGGAATGTGAGTTGGGGGACGCAGGGAAATGAGATCAGATGCAGACAGTCCAAGGGTGCACGGGGCACTGATGGTACAGCAGAAATCCTGACTTTGACATTGTAACAGTGAAGAAGTCAAGACAAGTAACCAAAATTTTTAGGGGACAGCAATGATACGGATGGTGCAGTGCCAGGAAGAAGTCCAAAGTAAGCAGAAGTATTTTGGTGAAAAAAGACAGAAAGAAAGGAGGCAAACTCAGCTAAAGTGATAGGCTTAAAGATTATAGATTAAAGCCTTCAATACCTCTGCCAGGCAAAATTGCAACAGATAGAAAAGAGCACTGGGAATCTGGCAGGAATAGGTGGGAAGCAGGGGCAGAATCGACCAAGTTTCTAAGCAAGGAGAAGCATCAAAGGTGATATTATGGTGCATTTGAAAAGATAATGATGTTATCAACAGCTATGAGCAAAAAGATTGGTTAGATAAAAGGGTGATTTCAGTTAATTGTGGACTGACAAGAATTATTAAAAATATAGAGATGTAAAACTAGAGAGAAGGAATTTCTGAATCAGCACCTCTGCCACAACCTATCGCAATATATTTGGCCCACAGTAACAGAAAAACACAAGCCACAAACTGAAAAAGTTAGGAGGGGAAAGGACAAACCAAAATAAGTAATCCACATTTAAAATGTTCTCATAGCAGAGAAGAAGGATTTTGCATTTTATCAGGAAAAGAATATCACGAGCCAAAGGAGAAACTGAATTTCTTAACTTTAAAAGTAATTTTTAGCCAGCTACCCACAGGCAGGATATGTTCACTACACTGAAGTAGTGCACTGTGTCAGCCACCACTAACACCCAAACCAGAACTCTCAGGTTACTCTTCCCAAGGCTGATTTAAGGGAAAGGTTCTAAATCTGCTCCACTCACAATTTTGCTTGTGTTCTTGTATTTCCAATCCGTAATACAATAAAGTATACTAAAACATAAAATACAAAAGCTATTTAAATAATCAAATTTTAATTTTAGCTTAAGTTTTACTTTAGAAATAAGAGTGCCATTCTACAGACATCAAATTATAACCTGCCTCTCCTTCTAGCAGCTGACTGAAGTTTAAATTACAGAATGCTTCCAATTAATGAATTAAGATGTCAGGATTGGGCTGTTTTCAAATAACAGCATCTGCTTCTCACAAATTTTATACCACTGAAACTCTCTAAGGAAGACTCACTATGCCATCTACATTTACACATATTCAATTCACTCTGTTGTAATCTAAAGGAAAAAATACACTTCCAATGTAAATATTTAAAAACTATACTGAATGCAAAAGAAAACCTCACCTACCCAAGCCTACCAGCCAAAAGTCAGTCATGATTCAGCACTTTTATGAAATGCATGGTACTCCACTGTGTTTTTTATTAAAATACATTTTATAATTAATTTTTTATTCCATATCTCCTCCTTTAAATTATTATTTTTGCTTTTAATATCTCTAAAAATATTCAGGTCTGCATTTATTAAGTTTTCTCACTTAGTAGGCTAAAACTTTGAAACGTTGTTTCTTGTTTAATGCAGAATAGAAATGCATTCTATTCTAACATAACTGATTTTAATTCAATGTCCAAAACACATTCCTTGCTTATTTTATTATGACAAGTAAAACAGAAACAAAAGCACCAAAACATACATAGCTCATGAATGTAGGATTCTCTTCCTTCTCAGGACTGTTTCATTTTCAAATTAAAAGCAATATGCAATTTCAGGCCTTCCCAAAGGGCCCTAAGAGAACCTGAATGTCCATTGTACACCAGCCACATACAAAGCAGAATTCATCAGTGAGTTACAACACACACACAAAACCAAGAGAAAATTTTCTGCCAAGTTTTTGTGTACCATTTACCTAAAGTTAAACATATTTAATGTACAGAAATGCCTCTAATGCATCCAAATTTAAAGTGCATGGAGCAGTGTTTGAACCCAAATAAACCCAATTTAAACTATGTCAAAACTGGGTTGCATTGTACTGTAGCACTCAATAAATACTGGGCCTGTATCTTCATTAAAAAGCTTGGTGAAATTGTTCAAATTAACTCAGATCTGGAAAATAATGTGCAATTTTTTGGTGACATTTTGCTGATAAGAGTTCAAACCAAGATTATGTAATATTAAACACAGAGCAAATGTATTTTCTGATGTTTCCAATTCTTTCATTTCAGTATTTAGAAGAAAATTTGAAGTGCATGAATTTTGCCTCTCACGGTTGAAAAGGCAGAGTAAGAACTTCATGTATCTAGGGATTAAATGAATATTTTAATGTAAACACTATGTTCAGTTTGAGAGATGAGACAAGGAGAAACTGGTAACTACTTTGACAGATTAAGGTAAGCAAATGCAAAGTTAATGTATTACTTGGCTATTATGTATTTTAAAATGGGACAGGGAGGAAAACTTTCAGGAGAAAGGATCTGTAAGCAGACAGTAACCTTAACAGAGAGATGATTCACCAAAGCAGTTTAGTGAAAACATCTCATTTAGGAAAATAAAGCACTAAATATGAGGCACTGGCACCACTTTCAGAAAGGCATGTGGATTCTTTACTCCCCAAGCAAGCACTCACAGCCTCACTCCCCCAGATTTCCACCCATCATAATGTGTCATCAAAGTAAATCCAAAAAACCCCAATTAATTCTATTCCATTTGTATCAATTCTTGATGACTACAGCTACTCCAAATAACTTCTGTGAAATACAACTGGCAAACTTTAGATGTCCTAAATTCAGATAATAAACTGGTTTTTCCTTAGCTGGCTGTGCTCTGTCCTCTTGTCCTACAGCTGTGACACACCTCCCATGACACCACCTACTCACTCCACAGCCTCACTGAGCAGCTGCATTTCTGAGCTGTAACACTTCTGCAAATAATTTTTGAAATTTTTGTCAACCAGGACCTATCAGAAGTTCACCCAGTTTGGAATGACCAGGTTATTTAAAAATTCATTAAGTAATAACATTTAAGATTAATTACATTTTATAAATTTTTGCGAATAAGTGTTTGGCAGTTTCCTTTCAGCAATAGAAATAATATTGTGAATAAATTATTTTCATAGATTTCACAATTACTCATACTTAATTATCCCCTATTTCATTAATTTGAGCTCATATTTTAAATCTCTTTTAGACCAACTCTTCAGGGATGTAATTTGACCTTTTTTAATGGATCTGTGCCAAGCGTGTCTCTCACCATTACAACCTACAATAAAATGGCTCATTAGGTAATAGTAGCATAATTTTGGTTAAAACCAAATTTTGAAACAGAAAATAAAAGCAAGGCTACAGCTAATCTTCTGATGTGTGAACTTCTGATTACCTCGTGCAATACATATATATATATGTATGTGTATGTGTGTATATATACATATATGTACCTACAACACAATCTGAAAAAATAGGTTCCCCAAGCAAGATATGCTCCCTCAAATACTTAGGAAGATATTTTTCCAACCTCAGCTTCCTGTCCAGACAATTTTGAGAATTAATCTGATCTCTCTTCAAGCTACCAGATACTACTTTTTGCCTCTGCTTTGGATCAGCCTCTTCATGGGCTGATGTTAACGTGGAAAATGTTAAGTACATTCACAATATTATACTATACACTATATTAAAATTCTATATACAGCTGTCTGGCTGCATTTAAAATGTGGGTTTCGTTCTCACTGCCTCAGTTTTCTGACAGCATACATGCATGTTTTATCTGTAAAACAAAGAAACCCCTTTGCTGATCTCCATCTTTAAATCCCTAAAATGATCTGTCCTTCAAGAGCAGCATTATTGCTAAATGCAAGGCACAATCTTCTGAACCTGATGCTGAAGTTCCAGGGTGCTGCTATATGGCCTGCACTGTGCAAAGGTTCAGCTCACATTATTATTATTATTATTATTATTATTATTATTATTATTATTATTATTATTATTATTATCATTATCATTATTATCATTATTATTATTAATTGCTTGTAGTGCCTAGGAGACCTAATTGTGATAATCCCCTCTGAACTTTAAACTGCATGACCCTTTGATTTTTTAAATAGAAGGTTAAAAGAAGAAACAAATTCCTATAGAAGGAAAAGGGAAAACACATTCTTAAGAAATTGGGGCAAGAGACATAAGTATTTAAAAAAAAAAATTTTAGCAGCACACAAGCATGAGTTTGAAATGGGGTATTAAAGAATTAAGAGTGTGAGCTAGCAGTGACATTAGAGACTGAAAGGAAGATGTGATTAGGGTTAAAAGAGATCAAACAACAAAGACTTACTGCCAAAACAATTTTACAAATTTATTTGAAAACGCCTTAAACACTTCTACTAACAAAATAAAACTGCTGATAACATCTGAAGTTTGTTTGCTTGTTTGATTGTTGGACATGCACTGACACAGAAAAGATACATTTTGAAGCCCTAGCTTGTTTTCCCATTCAGTAGAGATGGTCATTTGAGAAAATATCACTTACTAGCTACCTAAATGACCCAACTTTCAACTGACCTCTATGCACAGTGTGAAAGACAACAGGGAGCTCCTCCTCCAGCATCCATTACCAGATCACCATCAGCAGGCAACTCCTCTTTTGGCAAAACATTCAGTTACAATACAAGTTCTAAGAGTTTTACCCTCAAGGTCACAATTCCAGTTGATTTTACGTCCTGAAACATTCAGAGATTGCCAAATACCTTGACACTTACTGATCCTGAAGTCAAGTATGTGCCAAGAGCATTAACTTTGATCCAAGCTGTTCAAAACTGGTATGAAAACACAATATCAGCTGTTGTTGAAACACATTCTGTCCAGCCTAACACCTCCCGGACTTACCAGAAGATACTGACACTACTGGATAATGGTAAAATATGAACTAAAGTTATGAAGTAAAAAAAAAACTCCATGCCTGTTACATCAGCTTGGTCCCACCCTGTGCACATCACTCGTGCATATATTCAGCTATAGCACAGTGACTCTCATGGATATAGTCAGGCTCCCACTCAAAAGGACATTGAAGATTATTTCTAGGGTCTGAATCATCACTGGAAATAAAAGAGAGAGTCGATGTGACTCTTGCAGTGGAAAGAAGATCTGTTACTTTTTCACAGCTGTTGTGTTCAGAGCAAAAGAAAAATTTAGGCAGATATATTTCTAACCAAACATCCTCATCTTCATTTAAAAAGTAACTGGTCTGCAACAGCCCAAGTGTAATAAATACAGAAATTGGTCTTTGGCCACCTCCCTACTTGGGAATATTTAGAGGTTTCAAAAGTAATCACTCAAACCAATGAAGGGTAGAACAAATGGTCATTTTACGAACCAGTAAGGAGAAGAATGGAAGTTAAAGGTCCAATTCCTACTGTTTAATCACAGTAAAGAGCACCATTTAGATACATATAGGGGGAAAGGGGGGAAAAACCAAAAGCCAACCAAGAAATTCCCACTTAAAAGTTTCTTTTCACTTTGGTTCAATGAGAGAAGGAATCCTACCACCTCCCTCAAATCTCAGATTATGACTCCAAGAAATACACTCCTGAACACACTTCACTGATTAACAGCAACTTCCTCTACTCCTGCCCAACTACATTTCAAAACAGGAACTGATTCAGTTTCAGTCTTAAAAAACACATAAACCACATTTGCTTCAGAGCAATCCTTATTTTAAGTGACAAGCCTACCAACTTTGGTGTAAGAAAGAGAACATCACAAAATCACTATTTTCTCATCCGTTTTCCCTTGTTCTCTAGACAATCAATAAAATAAATTTTTGGGAGAGGCCACATTTTCTTGCTCCTAGAAACAACGTAAAATCTATTCCAAATTTTTGTAAATGGTCAATAACTATAAAGTATTTAAAAATTTACACATGATATGAAAAATAGTTCAATCTATCAGCTTTGAGAAGCAAAGTACCACAGTCATGCAGAGAGTTGTGAAGTACTTTCGCACACAGAATTTCTCCAACACCTCTAACGTCAGTGTTTTACTTCTCTCTTCCCTCCACTTTCACACTTAAAGGTCACAGCAAACTGCTGCTTAGCAAGGAGAGATGGGCAGACTCACTCTGCAGCCCTTTTATTCCTAAGGTGCCTCTAAAAAGGAAGACGAGCCACAGATATAAAAGGTCTTGTGCACTACATTAATTTCCCAAAGCAAAAATTAAATGCAATGTGCATTTTCTCTGAAGACTCTCTGGTATTACCATCATTAAAGGAGAAGATGGGTCATCCAAAAACCCATCAGTAACCCAAGTGCTGACTTGGTTCACTTCAGTTGCTGGCATCAGGTATTTGACAGTGAAAGCTGATTCAGAAGTCAGCTCTAAAGTAAACTGTGACATCTTTTCTCAGTCACTCTAACTATGAATTTAACAAATTCTTTGATGTGGTTGTATTTGAATAGATATTCTATTCATGTTATTCTGAATTCTAGTTAAACTATAAAACGATGTTCATTGAGCTGTCAGTCAAATTTCTACTAACAAAAACATTTCTGGGTACTTCCTCCATTTCATCATTGCGTCTACCAAATCAAACTTCTTTAGGGGTTTTTATATTGACAATATTCAGAAGTAATCTGAAATTGATTTCTGCTTTAACAGTGGAAAAGAATTGCAGACAAACCTTCACAGTGGGTTTTAAGACTATTAACACACACACACCAATTACAAATACAGTTATTAATATTGCTACATTTAAGGTATATGCATGTAAGGTGCAGATTATACTATTAACAAGCAGCGCTCCTATATACATAGACATTTTTAGAAAGAGAATTCGGTCTATTTAGCAATTCATTAACAAAGCTATTCCTTAGCTCATCCCTACCATAACCTGCTCTATTCAGAAACATATGGGAAAAGACATTAAATAACCAGTGAAAACCATGGACTTCTGGTATTAGTGCTACACATTGCATACCCCTATTCATTATTCCACCTCCCTTGTTTAATCTATCATTAAGACTCAGTGACCCTACACTAAATTTAAAGCAGATCCTTCCTTCCTCCCATGCCTAAATTCACATACTTTTCTAGCTGGGGATGCCCTCAAGTATTAGCCACTCTACAGGGTTTCTCTAATCTCAGCTCTGAACTATGTTGTGCTATAGAAGCAAGAAATTGCTGGTTTACATCTTTAACTATGGAATCTTCCACCCAAAAAAATCCCCTCCTTTACTTAATAAGATAGAGGAAAATCTTTCATGTAGAATATATTTAACATGTTTAAAAATTATATATTTTACTCTATATGATGTAGAATAAAAGTTATAAAGTATATTATTTTAAAGCACTGCTCCCCTGAACTTGTGTCCCAAACATAATTCCATCGGAAACAATTTTAAAGCCTTCAAAAGTTTATTGTTACATCACAGAAAAGCTAGATCTTTATTTGCATTCAAAGCCAATATGAAACAGGTTTCTAACAAACAAATATTAAAAAAAGCAAGAAGATGACCAAATATCAGGTATTAGACTTGCTTTTGTTTTTTAACATGGGAACTAAAAATACAGAAAAAAAAATTAAGATCTCTACTTCTCTCTTTAACTGACAGGTTTCAGTTTAACAGTAATGGCAGTACAGGTGAAAACATACCATGAGTTTTCTGAATGAGGGACAAGAACCTTTATTGCTGCCATCTATATATTTGCCAACTATAGCCCTGCCTTCCTCTTCCACAATAAGGTGAACATTGATCTGCACCACAATTTTAGAAAGTTAAAGACACTAAAACTGTGAGTGAAGTGGAGATGAAATTCCATTGAGTTAACAAAATGAGTCAGGCAAAGGTACAATCCAAATACAGATTTTTATGTCTACCAAAAGAAGCCACACAAACTTGTTTTGCTTTCATGAGTAATACTACTTTTAGTGTACTTAAAAATGTTTAAGCACATTTCATCAAGAAATAGAATAAAGTTGAAAAAAGCAGCTGCAACCTGGCCAAATAACCCAATCTGCATTCTCTCTGGATCTTCTCTCTTTCATTTAAGTCTTTTCCCCAAACAAGTCAGTACTTGAACAAGCATACCTGAGTCATAAGTACTTGTAGAGTACAAAAAGTTGATGGGAAAAGCAAATTAGTAAGGTTCAAATTGTCAGGTTATCAGATAACAGAAAAATATTAGGAACAGTTATAATAGGCAGACTAAGCCAAGAGCAACACTAGAAAACCTGAAGTCTAAGTTCTACACAGGTGCAGACATGGGAAGGGGAAGTGTTACTGGAGAGTGAAAATAAACAGTAACTGTGAATTCTGTCGATCAATTTAAAGACAAAAGTTATCTGGAAGCCCCTCAAGTGAGGAACTGTCCTTTACAAACAGCAAGACTTTTATGAAGAAAAGAAGTGCTGCTAAGGCCCCAGTCCTGCAACCTCTGGTTCAGGCATTTTTCTGAACTGGACTGGCTTCCAGATTTGGACTACCTAAACTAAAAATACACGTAGTTTACAATATTGAAATCACATTTTCCTTTAGAATTCTAAAATATTAAAAGGAAACTACATTATCTTTCTCCTGTAAGGGAAATCTCTCTCAATGCAACAATTTTATTTGCTGTTATCTTCGGCAGCAGCAGAATAGTCTTCATGAACAGTCTGGTCTGAGTGGCCAGAAACACAAAAAGCTGTTCCACGATGGAACAGGATTTCCATCATTTCAGTATTTCTTGAATATACAACTAAATGCAATTTCATTAGTGTTTGACCAAAACACTACAGGAGTTTACCTCTTGTGCAGATTCCAGTCTTTACAAAGCTCACCATTCACTTGCTGCAGAACAACAGAAAACTTACTGATCACTTCAGAAAATGGGCTAATATAAAGCTATTCTGACCATTTTCACTATTCTATTGTGCAAATTTGCCATCTCACTGAAATGGAAAGACTTGAATGAAGGTTAACTTGATAAATTAAACATAAGTATTATTTTCTCCACACTTTTCAGTCTTAGCTTGACATGCAATTCTGTATCTATTAAACAAGCAGTGAATACTATTCCATTTAATGAAAAAAAAACCCTTAAATTACAGATTAGTGAATCTCAGCAAGTAATTTTCCCCAAAACACCTCCAATACTGCACAGAATCAACACAGTCTTCATCAGAATTCCTTTATCTAAAATAAAACTAGAAACTATGTATTACAAAACAAGATTCACAGATAACAAATACTAAGATCAGAAAAGATTTATTCAGCTCAAATTAACACATTTCTATAAATCAAAGCAAAATTCATCCTCACGTTCATTCCTGTTACAGAATTGTCACCTCAACAGCCAATAAAAAGAAAGAACTAATGAGGTATTTTTCAGTGTCTCCCAAAGAAATATTTTCAGCTCTGTTTTTCTTTTAAGTGCTTGAAAGGAGAAGAGTAATGAATTGCTCCCACACAGTCTTTTCATTATTCTGTTATAGCAACAAGAGAGTTACACCAGGTCTTTACCTTTCATATAGTCCAAGATATTTTTTTTTGTCTCATTGCAACAATGACAAAGGAAGCAGACCAGGAAGGACAGTTATTTATCAGCACCAGGGAGGTGCTGCTTGAAGCAGCAAATGTCCTTGTTTCTACCAATGGCTAACAGGGTGAGATGACAGATTTATGGGGTACCTAAGTGATATCTGAGAGCTCTGAACTAATGTCCGGAGAAAAATCCAATATACCCTGGAAATAAGTTTCCACAACAGACAAGGATCTAGACTTCTACCAAAACCCAGATCATTCAGCTATATCCTGTGGAGTTTCCAGGACTACTTCTCCCTGTTAGGATGAACATCCCCTACTGGAGACAAGCAAGCATCCTCTAGCCCTGAAAGCATCCACATTCTTCAACAGGACCATGGATTTGAGATGGGGAAGGCAAATCTGTTGAAGTCCAGCAATAACAAGCTGGAAACTTGAAGAAAGGCCTGAGATTTCACTGGTCACTCCCCTGCACAGAGAATATGCCCTGGACCAACGTGTTTCAAACAGGACAGTGAAATCATAATCACTTCTTTCATGGTCTACATGAGAATACTTAGAAGAAAATTAATTAGAGGCACATCCAATAGATCAACCTATATAAGAGGCAGGCTAAAGAGACTTAAGGACTAGAACAGATTTATTAGCACTTTTTTTTGTTCCATGTGGAAACAGATCAGCCTGAGCAACCACAACCTGGACAGTTTTGAAGATATCCTCACAGGTCACTCCACAGAAATTTTCCAAATCAATGGGACACACAACCACACAAATGCATAAGAAAGGAATGGGCCCTTCCTGACAGGCCAAATGCTTTCTAAGAGAGAAGTCAGGTGTCTGAGCACTTATTAAAGTGTGATCACCACCATGACACTGTGCTATGTGAGGTTTAAGCACACATACTACCAATAGCAGCTGAAAAACATTTCATAAAGAGCTTGTGATCCTGCCAGTGAGCTGTCACTTAGCCACCAACCATCAGAAAAGGGTCAGAAAGCTATGGATGTATCCAGTCACAACAAATTTGGTGAATTTATGTTGCAGACTTGTGTTTTTAAGTAACACATGTAAGAATAGCAGTCCCGACTCAACAGAACCAAAAAAAGCTGAATTACAATGTACACAGGCAGGAATGTGGCACAGAATGACCTCCTCCAGCAGCAAAACCAACTCAGTAACATTAAAACTCTCCCCATGAATGTAAAATAAAGGCTTTTGGACACTCTGTTTTGAAGATAAGTATCATCACCTTGTATTGATTTTGGGTAGTTCAAATAGTTTCTGTAAAATCCTCTTCCCTTGCTATAAGAGGCCATTACTAAAGCCCAATGGATTAGAAGTCCCAGAAAGGTTTGCCTGCAGATGTCTTATGAAAATGAATTCCTGAAAAGCAGCAGGAAAACACATGGCAGGGATGGCAGAAAGCCAACAAAAAGCTAAGAGCTGCTGGTCATGGTGTCACAATGACAGGCATTTTAAATTGGAATTCCAGAGCAGGAGAAATGGCTGTAATCTGTCACCAAAGCTGTGGAAAAAATGGAGAGATGAGATCAGAAGGGAAGTCAGTCACTCTTTTCCAGAATTTTCAAAACTGTTTGCAAGTATGGACTGCGAGATCAGCTACTAAAAGGAAGTTCAACTATGGTGGCTTTGGCAGGGATGATAACCCAGGGACTATTCCATGATTTGCAAGGAAGCTGTGGAAGCAGAAGTCATTCAATGACATCTCCAGTTAGTTCTGCCACCCATCTCTGACCTCGCTGTAGACTCTGCAAGCATGGAATCAATCTGTGCCTGAAGAAAAACCCTCAGCTACTCACTGAAATTCTAAAGTTCAGTTATGCAAGCGATGAAAAGAAATCCTGTTTCTGGATTTTGGTATACAGGCAATGACAGAAAACCAGGAAGCTTCTGTTTCTATCACCACCTCTTTGAGACTGATATTCCAGATCTGATCCTTGGAAATAGGTCACTAAAAGACTAGAATCTGGGATGGAGACTTTGAGGATATGCTAATGTCACATTATCTTAAAAATGCTCACAATTGCATGTGAGACATTAGCCTTGGGAAAGATGTAAAGTTAACCTGTAAGAAAGCTGCAATGCCATGCAAATGAACAAGATGAACAGTAGAAATTACAACTTTATGCTTTTGCTTTTCAGTATCTGTCTCTGATTCAGAAGATCTTAAGGCATTTTTACCAAGCAGAGAGAGGAGGACAGAAACCCATATTTCAGAATAAAAACTGTGTAGAAATACTTGCAAATTAAATGCCTCTTTTTACTTTCATCAGAGCTTTCCTTTCAAAAAAGAATCAATAAAGCTTCAGAAGAGTAAATCATGTGTAGTTTGTTCTTCCTGCATCAGTGCCAATTAAATTCTGAACCCTAAATCTTTATTGTTTCCTATTAGCTGCTAACTAGAAGGAACACTGCGATTTTCTGAGATCCCAGGCTGAGACTTGTCGTAGCAGCAGTTAGGAAAAAATGATCTTGTTTTGACTTGTCTGCTGGGTAAACTTGACATTGAAGCTACATGGTAGAAAATAAATACATAATACCAAGACGTTAATTTTACAGCAACACTTAACTCCTGTGACCACAATTAACACTCAGGAAGGGGAAAAAAAAAAAAAAAAGCCATTGACAGGTCTGCCTGGCTCCTGCTTCTGCACTGCTTCCCAGGCTCCCTCTCTGAGCAGTGGCTCAGCTCCTGCACAAGCCAGGCTGGCAGTGACCCCAGGGGCTGCCTGCAGAGCAGCACGAGGGGAGGGAGAGGGGAGCAGGATGGCAGGGAGGTAAATGCAGCTGTAAAGTGACATTGGCTCCCAGCTAGGATCCAAAACACAGGTCTAAGAGCAAAGGGTTGCTGAGAGCAGCTCCTGTCCTCCTCCCTGTCCCACCCTCAAGCTCTGGGAACACCTCTGCGAGGAGGGCAGACATGAGTTCCAGAGAAGAACAACAGTTTTGTGGGAACTACGTCCTGTAAGGTCTTCATTTGTTATAAAATGACCAAAAAAGGTGCATTTTGGAACTAAAGCTATGTTTGTTTTGCATCAACACTGCTCCAAATCCCTCACTCCACTCCCCGAGAGCACAGAACCAATGTTGTAACACTGAACTCCTCCAAAACACCACGAACTTCACGATATAGCAGAGTATTCTTACATCTCTTCTAGAACAGTGACATGTATCACTACACTGGAAAAACTCCAACAAGACATAATTTTAACAGTAGAAGAACATGGATAGCATGCATAGAGAAATTAATAGTGTGAGCATGCTTCTATTTATGATATGAGTACTAAACTTTCTAGTAATTTCTAAGGTATTACTTTCTAGCAATTCCTAATACTACACTTAAAATGCCAAGCAATCAAAGAAAAAAGTGCAAAATAGACTTTTTTCATCTTATTCCAACTGCATTACAGTAAGTTGGCAATGATTCACAAATGGGAGAACAAAAGAATGCAAGGAATTGAGAAAGAGCTTTTAAAACGTCTGAGAAGCTTTTTTTTTTTTGTCTATGGAACCGTCCAAAGTCAAAGGATGGATCCAAAGTCCTTTTGGTTGAAGAAGAAAGTCATTATGGAAAGAAATCCTTCAGGGGACACAAAAACCTTGAAGAACATGCCAGCTTTTTTAACTTACTCGTTAATGTAATAAAGGTAACAATTTGCTACATTAAATCAATAAAGACTGAAATCAAAATGGCAACCTCAAGAAATGCCAACTAACTACTGACCAAACCCAAGGAGATTCAAGGACATAAATGCCTATCAAACCTTAATAATTAAGTAATAAATCCCTTTAAATCAATATATTTGAAGACTAATTCAAAATTATTAAAGAAGCAGATAACATTCAGAATTAAAATACAGAGCACATAATATGTAAACATCAAGCACAAAAGTTTATTAATTGTTATATACTTCTCATGTATTTGCACTACACTCATATTTCAAATGCAAATATTAATTTGGAGAGAAATGCCTACTGTATATGCACACACTGAAACAGTTTGCTCAGCTATACTGCATCAATGGTTATTTGACAAGTTAGAGCATCACAAGCTGCTCATTTACATATTCAGCTACTCTCTCTGGTTTTTCCTTGAGAATAAATTAATAAAACAGATCCATACTAATAGCTTCTCCTCTGAACCACAAGGATTCTCATAGTTATGCAAATTCAGTGTATAAAATATATACCAACAAAATTACATCAAAAATGTAAAAATAATTCCTGTCTAAATCCTAAGGATGTGTAATATTTTTAACTATGACAATTAACACCAGCAATAAAAATTTAGTTGATAGAAAGAATTTCCATTTCATATTCATATAATAATTAGTGAAAATTCAGTCTCTGAAATATTGATGTGCACTATACTGACACTCAAGTATAATTCAACACACAAGCATTCTGCAAAAAAAAGCATAAAAAGAACAATACTTTCAAAGTTTCTGACTTACAGTATTTTTTTTATATTACATTGTAAGGAGAAAATTGTACTTAGAAAAGTTAGGCCAGATAATTGATATTTCATTTAAACAAGTAGAAATGAAGAAATTCTCAGAAGCTGTTTTCATTAAAACCTGCAAAATTCAACAAAACAGAGGATGACAAGCAGAAATGAGAAAGCAGTACAAAAGAAAATATGTATGTGAACAACCAAAAAAATTAAATAAACAGAAGAAAAAATTAAGAAGAAGAGGAGAAAAGAAGAGAGAAATAAACAACCAAAAAAATTAAATAAACAGAAGAAAAAATTAAGAAGAAGATGAAAAAAGAAGAGAGAAATACACTGTTTATTAAACAAGCAAAATGACCTACAGAGTTAAAAATTCAGCTGGGTGACCATCAGATTTTGTAAGTCATATCTGAGGGATCCTAGATCTGACCTAAAAACTGACACAAGGCAAAAGACACAAAATGAGAACTGAAATTGATTTTCAGTTCTCATCTGATACCAGTGTCTTGAGACAACAGATGCTTATTTCAGACCATGCTAAAATTATCCTCTACTTCAAACAGTTTGCACTTAGTCTGCAGAACAAACATTCAATCTCCAAGTTTTATTGTTCCTCACTTCAAACTGATCTTAAGGAAGAAAATTAACAAAACACAATGTAGTTCTCTAAGGGGGAAACTGTTTCTTTTTGGGTATTTAAAAAGCTTGTCTTACTGCTCATGGTGATTCTTTTTCTTTGAGTTGGAAACACCCAGCACACACACTTTCCACTCAATCTTTCATTTATTTGTTCCTATTCAAGAAGAATTCTACCACCTTTGTCTACAAAATTATTTTTAAAATTACACTGTTTCTGCTACAATGGAGGCTTCCCAATGCTGTAGGATTTGAAAACACTGATTTGCACCAAGGGACTGATGTAGATTCCTTTTAAAATGGAATTGCATTGGTGTTTCACTTCAAACACACACATCTTAAACCTCCCACCTGTCCAACTTACTGCACACTTCAGCCTGGAGGATGAAACAGTCTGAGCAGGCAAACCAATTGTTATTAAGACCAAAGTAACAGAGAAGATGCACAATTTTGATATTTCAATTAATAAGAAACATTCAATCCACAGGACCAGCTAGAAATGGTCACTGTTAAAATGCCAAAATACACCAATATCAGAGATCTTTGCCATAAACAGATTTTCTCTGCAGACCTATTTGCACTGTCCTCTGTGCTAATACAGCCACAGCTGTGAACTGCAACTTGGTCTGTGGGAAGATTTAAGGAGGAGTTTCATTTCAGTCTATTGCTCTCAGCTCATCAGAAAATAAATTTTCAGCTCACTCCAAACCTCACAGAATGATCTAGAGAATTTACATATTTTCCACTGGCCTCACCAGATCCATCCTTGAAAAATTAATGTGGACCTGCCTGACTTGGCAGTTTACTTTTCTGTGTCAGGGTGAGAAGTTTCACTGTATTGCTTTGCACTACAAAAAGAAGTGTCCTCTTCCACTCTTGTGCTGCTGCTTTTTGTGACTGTCAGAGCTTCTCCATTTTGTTTACCTTAGTCCTGGCCTAGGCTGCCTTGTGGTCAGAGCTCTCAGCTGCAGTCTGGTCTTTTCTCTGCCAGCCCAAGGTCAATGCAACGAATAAAAAAGAGCCAAGACCTTTTAAGCAGAGTGGGTGAAAGAGACTGTTAGTTATAGGTGAAATTGTCAACACACAAAACCCTCCACAGATTAATCCAAGCACTTCTTACGCTCCCCACTTTTGAATTATTCAGGAATAAGTCCTTCTTGCCTTAAAAGAGGAACTTTGTTAGTAAGTGCAAACAGAAGTTTATGCAAGACACAGAGGGGAGATGTTGAACTGAAATTCAGCTCACAGTCAAAGAGAAATTAATAATGGGACACAAACACAGCTCACAATGTTTCTTAAATCAGAGTCACTGTGTTACAGTTGCTGAGTTCAGTAAAAGGTAACTTGTCATCAAAATGAGTGAAATAAGACCAATATAAAACCTTTCTGTTTCTCCTAAAAGAAATTGCAGAGATATTTGGGGTGCCATGATGCTGTGAACAAAATAACTGAAATTAAGTCAGTCCTTGGGTTGTTGGGGTTGGAGTAAGGTATGCACAGCTCTGCCATGTGATACCAGACAAACAGACTTACTGCTGTTTTATTAGTACATATTTGTAGGAAGATCTCTTTCTTATATAGAAATTGTAGAAAAACAGCAAGAACTCCTTGTTCTTTCTACTCCTCTTTCCCTTTACTCTTTAATAGGTTATTTGTTTCCAATATTGTGAAGATCCTCAGCTAGTCTGCACTTCCAAATTACATCTTAATTTCTAAGAGACCTACTAGGCATTAGACATACCAGGTAACAGCTACTATAGACAGAACCACCTTCCTGGGGACAAAGGAGTGGTGAGAGTTAAGGCCCTGGTACACCAAACCTCTGCTGTTTGCACCTCCCTCCCCCCACTTTTCTGCACTTCCCATTAATCAGAAAGTTTGACCAAGAAATACTGCCTCTAACCAAACCTAAGCCCTTTTCTTTTTAACCTGATGCAGTAAGAACTGATTGATGAACATGTTCCTGGTTATTCATAAAGTTCTAGCTCCCTAAATATGATAAGAACAAACAACATAACAAAGCAACAACAAAAAGCTTTGGGTCACAGCCCTTTCCAGGCAGCATCCACCTCAAAGCTCTTCTCCTAATTTTTTCACAAGCCCTGCTCTGGATGGCATTTTCTTGACTGCTGCTTGTCCCACTTTACTACCTGTTTCTTTTGGGTTTTTAAATAATTTTCCCAGTCAAATGATACTTTATATAACAGCAGCAACAGGAATCAGTGTGATTTTGTTTGGGGCAGTCAGACTCATGTGGTTTTGGGGTGAGAAACCAGCTGGTTTGGGTCACTCATGGCCTGAGGAGAAGCACATCAAGCCCATGAAGAACCACTGCAGCCAATAGTTTCATACACATAAAAAACGCAACACTGGACATACGGTGCTGGGTCTTGTGGGGTTTTTTGTTTGGTTGATTGTTTTCCTAGAGTGGACATCAAAACACTGCCTTATTTAAACCCATCCTACTGAGCTCAAAAGATGCAGAAAAATTATCAATTTTTTTTTTTTTTTACAAGCTCTGTTGATCTTGAGGAACAGAATAGGGCACTGAACACAGAGCTCCTCTCCTTCCTGTGCACAGGAGCAAGTTCTACAGAACTGGGAATTAATCTTTGGTCAGAAGATTGATGATCTGATCAAAAATGTGCAAATTTCATACAGAAAGACACTTATGATGTGCTCATGTCCTGTCCTCAGAGGGTCCTTAGAGGGTTCAACTCTGCTGATCTGATATGCAGGTAACCCCAAACTTCACTCAAGCTGACAGATCTTGTGGCAGCTGCTCCTCTTCTGGAAGATTTGGTTTTCCTTTCCATTCTTTTTAAGCCTAGTTTGTCCTCATGGCTTTGTCTAGCTGTGCTTTAATTCGTTTGCCTCCACCATACCCGGAGGAGGTTGAACTTGAGAAACATCTGTATCCTATTTTTATTTATTTCTATCTCCCCACAACAGTGGATGCAGTCTCAAACAATTTCTTGTGCCATGCCTACTGTGATGCTCCTCTAGTTGGAAACTGGGCAGTTTGATTTGTCTATACATTAAATATGGATATTTACACTGCAAGTTTCCTCTGTCCACCACCATCCCTGTGTAACTTCCAGCATCACTGTTTTCAAAACAAGGTAAGAGTAAGTTCACTTTGGTCTGCTAATCGAGGCAGGGAAAAATAAAAGTATATTTGAGGCTTGGTACAAACCCAAAAATTGTGATCAAACTATATAGTTAGTAAATTGTTTGTCTAAATCTTTCATGTGTGATGAAAGATTATTATCATAATTCATTAGCAAATTACAGACTTTGTAATGCAGGCAGTCACAAATTTGGCTTTGTATCAATCAGTTGAGACCAGCTGGGTAGAAATTAACACAACTCTGGGATACATAAAATGAAGTGCTCTTTCATTTTTAATTCACTGGAAACTTTGAAGGAAAGAAATGGAAGCCCTTTAAAAATGTCAATTTTCTCTGCTTTTTGTAAATCATTCCATTTCACCGGAGAGAAACAGAGATACAAATAAACATACATGGGATGTACGTAACTGAATACCACAGAAACTGCTCAATCAAAATAAATTTAAGATAAAGTATATGAAAAGCAGTGCAGTTAAAAAAATACTTTCATTATTTCTGAGACAGTCATACACCTTAGTGATCACCAGAATTATTAAATAAACACAAAAGCTAATAGCCAAGCTACTCACAAGATACAATATTGTCAAAATTCCTGCTCTGAGCTCTCCCAGTCTGCCAAATGACCTCGTACAAAAATGCTTGTTTTGATTATGTCTCCTTTGCCTAAGCTACAAGGCTGTGTATAGTGACAGCTGCATTTGGGAGCAACTTAAAACAAATTTTATCTTAGTGGCACCTAATCCAGAGACTGGTACAAGCAGCATGGAAAAGTCAGTGTCAAAATTAAACAATGAAGGCTTTTCTAGGAACAGATGCTTTTTCCCTGCAGCTGTAAAAACCTTAAAACAATCCTATGCCCCACTGTCTGGTCACGCAACTACCACAAAGCAAGGCATAAATTTTGCCACTTATTGCAAATATTTGCTGAGAGCTGCTATAACCCTTTTTAAAAACAGTAACAGGGATTTCTTGCGGGTGATTATGAGGCCATTTTATCCTTTAAATGAGTGCAAGGCTCTCCAATTTATGCCCACGATTCCTGCTGCAAAACCAAAAGGATAACTTTTCAAATTCACGTTTCACGCAGATATAGGAACATAACTGAAAAACCCAAGAAACAAGTTTACTACAGAGATGGTGCCCATGTCACCGAGATGTTATGGATGGCACAAACATTATTAATTCACAGCTGGAACAGCAACGGAGTGTTTTCTTTGCATAGTAATTACAAAGCAATGTAGTATAGCATCATTACACTGCTGCTTCAAGATACTTTTGACCGTTTTGGTGTTGTAACTCCACAACCACTACTTTAAAAATCCTTATCACCACAACCATCCAAAAAATTACCTCTTTCTATTCAGTGAATGCAGTGATAAACTTCAAGCTGAAATATTAGCTCTTAGGGAAACAACTTCTGTAACTTAATGAATATAAGTAAGTCCTCAGTTCCCAATTAAGTGAGCAATTTACAATGTCAAGCATGTAGTTACGCTCCATACGAACTGATGGGGATTTTAGATTAGCTTCTGTTGTGTATTTAAAAGTGATAGCACCAACATGATTTACATAAGTAAAATATTTTCAAATATTTTCTCACCAAGCAAGCCCTCTAAAATTGTGAAGTGTTTCCTTTCTTACCCAAGTTAAAAAAAAAAAAATCAACTTTTCCTGAACAACAGTTCATTAGCACCTCACTATTTATAAGTATAATTGGGTTGTTTGATGAGAAAACATGAGAGAACACTGTGCCTACTATAATTTGCACAAATACAAATTTCATTGTTTGAAAACAAATCAGCAATTCAACGAATGTGGTTTTTTTAATATAAGTGTATATCATGCAATAATAGAAGTGATCATATTATAGTTAACACAGGATAGAAAGGTTAAACCATGTTCTAAACCACTTTAATTTACAAGCTGTAAATTAATTTTTTTTAATTGCAAAAAAATGCTAACTTGAATTTTTCATTTGTTATTCAACTAAATATAATTCACACAGATAACAGCACTGTGCTATTTAGCTACAGAGTGCTGCTTTCCCACTCTAAATAGCACAAGAGCTGGGGACAGAGCTGTTTAATATGTTCATAAAGCTGCTTAGGTTTTCTTGTCATTTCATGCTAACACCTTTTTAATAGCTAGCATTATGATAGAAGCCTTGCATAAAAATTCACCAACCCGAAAGCAAAACACAGCAAATATTCAAAATCAGAATAGCAAGCGAAGGTTTTAATTGCAGTTTTTAAAAAATTCAAGGTTTTAAATTAGGTCTTGATCCCCAAAATCCTTAGCATCCTTAAATTACATGAGCAAAGCCATTCAATTCAACATGATTACTTCTAAAATAAGGACAACTCACATGACTGAGCATGTACAGAGCCAAACCCATAACCAAAATTATAACAATGACTCCTCATTATTTTCAAATTCAAATAAATTGATCCTTATCCTTTGAGGGTTTCTCTCCAACCCAACTTACACTTAGGGATGGAGGAGAATAGAGACAGAGAAAGAGAGAAAGGAAGAGATATAAACACACACACTAAACTGAGTGCTGACAAACTGAACGTTAACAGATGTGTGACTTCTAATTAGTTATAATAATCTGTGCTATTGGAACCTGCCTCACCTTCCCTTGCAAATCAAACAGCCTCCTTTGGAGTTATAAACTCTCTGGGTGCTTCTAAATTTATGCAAGGAAAAAAACCTTGCTTTTAGCAAATTTTAGATAAACTACAGTGATAACTTTATGAAAGGAAAATATTAAATTATAATTATCCTAAACAGACACAGTCTTGTGAAACTAACCCTACATTCATATGAAAATACAAAGCATTGACTATAATGAATTTGATTCATCCTTGGACACAAAGCTTTACCACAGTAAACTCAGTCAACTGTTGCTCTTGCTTTTATATTCATAGTACTTAAATAGCGCACTTTAAAACAAAAAAAACTCCAATTGGCTTTTCATACATCCACCCTCCCCAAAAATAACGCACTTGAAAAACCCAAATGATATGAAAAGGCTTCAAGGCCTCTTTTCTCCTTTTCACAGCACTTTTTTTTATTTCTGTTTGCAGTAATCTGCCTTTCACTTTCTCATTGCTACAGAACAAACGAGGAGGCTCAGCACTTTGAAAAGGGGGCTCAATGTGTAATGGGTCCACTAGAATTAATTTAGTTGCACCAAATCCATTGAGCAGTGAGGTTTTTTTCTCTTCTCAAATCATTTTGAGTCGGATGCAGCCCCCAGCCTTTGTAATTCTAGTAAAGCACTTAAAGTGCACAGTAGGTGTTCATCAGGACCATCTGGTCAAAAGCAAAACAAGCTGCTGATTTTGCCTTTGAATAGAATGAAGCAAGTGTGAATTAGTCTCTTCAATTAGCACTATTACAACCTGTCAAGTGCATATTGTAAAACAGGATTATTACAGTATTGGTCACCAGTGCAATTATTTACTCTCTGCCTTTTCTTGCATATAAAAATGTCCATGTTTACTAGTTTTTAATAACTGAAGATTGTTTCTTTAATGAAATGCACGTCCAAACCCACCAAAATCAAATTACAGGTTATGAAACATATTCTGTCAGGAATATATTAAGTTTCATAATTAAGTGAGAAGTAGTGCCCTTTCTTTATCTCTTACTGCTGTTTCTTATTGTTGCAGAAAAAGAAAAGTAGTTATATATATTTTTCAGTGGGATACCTTTGAGACAGATCTCTTCAGTCAGATATTAAGATATTTTAAGTGCCTAATGAAGTTATCACTGTTGAACAGGTAACTAAAATGTGTTGCCTCTTTATTTCCCAAGGAACTTCCTTGTCATCTAATTCCCAACACATGACCACTTTAAAAAGTTTATCAAGGATTTCTTTCAGCCAATACATTTTACTTTCGGAATGTGCCGGCTTTCTATAATACAAAGGCAAAAAACCAAATCGAGAAGTTGATTTAGTTTTTTAAAAATAGATTTTTCTCTCCTCACTGAAAAAGTCAAAGCCTGGCTTGCTAGCACGTCCTCATTTACCACTGCAGAACACTGAGGCTATCACAGTGATGTTTAAATTATGTATACTGCTGTTATGACTCGCTATAATTGAGTATAATTTTAAGATGACAGATTTCTTTAAAAAGCAAACTAAATGTTCAAATTTCACAAAAACACACGGCTCTCGAGTACAATGAGTACAGCAATGTACTTTAATAGCTTGCCTGATACTACGAGTATTTGAACAATAGAACGTTTGTGCACCTCCTATTAAATTCAAAAAGTGCTAGTTACTGATTTTTAATACAACAGTAGTTTTCAACAATTTTAAAGGAAGTACAAAATGTCAAAACACAAAACAACTGTTTCTGAAACTATTAATAATGTACCATATTTGGTTATGTATTTTATTGTAATTATTTAGCTACAGCATTAAAAAGAGTAACATTGTTTGTACATGCATTTCATGTCTCCACCTCAGTGTCTGACGTTTACTTTGAATTATCTCACTCAGCAACAACTGTCTTGAAAATATTTTGCTCATGCACAAAAAAAACAGATCTGAAAAAGGTACAAGACCTTCAGCCAGATTATTTTTCTGCCTGCTGCAGGTAATTTCTCAGCTTACCTATATTTATATATTATATTTATTTAGGCCTTTTAAATGAGGCTTCTGCCTGCATGTTCATAACGGAGATTTTGCATCTTGTTTAACATTCATCCACTCATGAAAAAAGTTTAAAGAAATTCATCACAAAGGACTTGATTAGGGTCTGTCAACACAGAATTTACAGTTTATCTCAGCCCAGGCAGTTGTGTGCACAAATAGTTCCTCCTCCTGCCTGGAGGGTTATTGGATACATTGCATTCCATATTCCACCTTAGCCAGTGAGTCTGTAGGGAACAGAAAACAAATATATTACCTAGCACAGGTGACAGGGATGCTGAGCAGGCAGCCTCTGCTGAAGTTATTGGCTAAAGGACCAGAATAAAGAGCAGAGGCAGCCAGTATTTAAAGACCCATCTTCTCCGCATTGTTTGCACAGATTTTACGTTGTACCAAGAATTCTAGTGCCCAGTACTTGCTCTACATAGTATTCTCAACTGGAATTTCCAGCAGTTACAAAATAAGATCACCAATCTGTGAGGGGACTGAGGGTTCTGCATATTTAACTCATCCACCCTTTAGCAGCCACAGCTTGTGTACACAGGGTATTTTTGCAATCCTGCACGCAGGAATCACAGAAAGGCTTCAAAGTCTGTATCAAAAGAGTAAAATAGACAAATGTAAAGTCCTTGTTTTTAATGGAGCAATCCAGTTGGTTAAAAATGTTTGATTTTTTTTTTCTGTGTCACTGATTAAAACAAAAAGCGTAGAGCACATTATTGTGACAAGAACTCAAGCCCAATAAGTTTTTCACGAATTAGTTTGTCTGCTCCAGGATCAGAACACAAACTTGTTTTTAACACACATTTAAATATTCCCCCTTCTGAAAAAGGCCTTCCTTCATTTCTGTCAAATAATAATACTACAATTTGCAAAAATGAAAAGTAGTATAAATGTTTATTTCTAAATGAGAACAAGCTGGTAAGTATAGATAGAAAAGAAATTACCTTGAGTGTGGCAACGCCTTGTAATAATTTAGCAGAGAGTTTCTCAAACCTGAAGTTAAAAAAATCTCTCCAATCTCAAACAGCCTCTATAAATTATCTTAGCAGAACAAAGAGCAAGTCTTCAGACAGAAAATTCCTTTTAGTCTTGTATTAAGAGTTCAATTTGTCAGATTGTCTTTATTTAACCATCTAATACACTGGAAATGTATTCATTTACAGTCTCCTAACTGGCACAAAACCTACCAATTTCCAATTTAAAATGCAGATCATGGGAAAAAAGTAACCATGATATTTCTTGGAACAGTATCTGCCCAGAATTAATTTAATGCTGCAATTTTACAAGAACAAATGATGTCAGAAACCTGTGACACAGATTAATTTGCAATTTAGACCATTGTGTTATTATTAACTTTCCAAGTTAAGTACTGCCCTGCCCAACTCAAAAAAAAACCTAAAATCAAATACACAGAACTTTTGACAAGTTCCATTTATTTTTTTATTTCATTTCCAAAGATTCTCTATAAATTCATGATCACATAACAATATAACTGAAAGTAACTTAATTTTTTTAAGATGAGAAATCAGATCTTAATACGTAAAGAGTTGGATATTTTTATAAAGAATGTTAAAAAAAAAACAAAGGTATTTTCAAGTACCATCCAAAATCCAACTATTAAAGTAGTATGCAGTCAATTTTGGAAGCAGACATGAGCACTACGGCATCAGGCTTCTCTCAGATAATTTTTTGTCACATGGTTTCCCCATTAAACACTGATTTCTTTGAAAAAACAATTCATCCAAATATTATTTACTATTAAACATGCATTCTAAAACATAAAAAAAACAGAGAACTGCAGCAATAGTAGTTTAGGAAAGCACAGCTGTGAGCTCACTGGATTTTGCATTTAATGCATTGCAAAACATTTGTGCCTTCTGAGAGGGTGGTGGGGTTGAGTTTTTGGTGCAAGTTTGGGGGGTTTTTGAGACCCTTGGAAAAAATACATATTCCTTAAAATTCACAGTACCAATAACAACAACACACTGAACCAGCAGCCCTTGAGAGACAGTTGCACCCAACTGTGGCAAGAAGTAGAACATTTCTAGAATCTTAAATATTTCTTTTAATAATTGATGTAGTCATTTTGAATCTTTCTGCATAGGATATGGCGTGTGAGTAGATTGCATTAACACTGCTTAAACATTTCAACTTGTCAGTATGGCCAAGTCGATTTCTGAAATATTTGCTGTATTTTCCCCTCGAAACAGTAATAAAGGTAGAATAAATATATGCCACTGCTTTATAATCACTGAACATTAATGAATATTTTATGTCTTTTTAAATCTCCCTGTTTAATTTAAAAGGGTGAAATTAAGTCTCCTCCCTGCAATATGCCAATTATCTGTAAATCAAACAATAACTTGGCCATTATAGTCCTTTTTGTTAATATACCAGAAGCTAATTTGAAAACACTGAGCGGCATTTTTAGGTAATAATTGAATAGTCCTTCCTGCCCTCTTGTGGTTGGCAACCGCATCACTGAGCTTCTCCACTGTTACAAAAATACACCAGGAGGAAAGTAAACTATTAATTTGTTAAAGTGTGAACAAGAGAGTGAAGAGAAAAAAAATCTAACAGTCCCCGGAGAGGACAGAGACAAAGGAGACGAGGAACGATACCACTGACTCCTTCAAACCACAAGGACTGCCTAGATTTGTTACAATGATTATGCTAAAAGAAAAAAAAAATTAAATTAAGAAGCCATTAGGGAGTTAACATTCAAAACAGTGCTTGTTTTCTATAATTAGACAAATGTTCACCAACCCTTTTACCTCAGCAAAATCCCCAGGGATTTCCAGGAGCCTTTGCACAGACATACACATTCACCTGTTCAGCATCAGCTGCACAACAAGGGCCAGAGAGATCCTTTCATTTTAGCCCCTGAATTGGTCTTCACAATTTTATACACTCTATTGGGTGTGACACTCAGATACAAGAAAGGCAAAGAAAGGTTTTCTGCTCATACTGGTTACGTGGTGATAGGGATTTTATTTTGGTTGTTTAAGGGAAAAATCATAATTAACCTTTAAATTATGCTGATTTCATATGGCAACCTAATGACCATAACCTGCCCCTTCCAACAAACCAGAAAAGTTCAGTGCATGGAAAGGCAGCCTAGATCCCCCTGGCAGAGCCTTCTGGTTCCTTTAAGCCAGGTAAGACCCACCAGCAAAGAAGTAAATGATACAGCATTGATAAAAACCAAACAGACTATATACATATATATATATATATATGTGTGTGTGTTTTCTTTCAGAATCACACCATTTTAAAAGTAAAACCACATATTTGTATGATTTATTCATAATTCTAGAGAGGCAAAGCTCAGCCTCTCAAAAGTCAAACCGATTCAAGTATGTTTATTTGTATTACAGAACACTATAGTAGAACAGAACTTACTATAGTAGATGTAAACAGAAGAAATAGGAAACAGGCTTTCACATGGGGGAACAATCAGAATTTAGATCTTAATAACAGGATTCACAATGAAAAGTTACTGATCATTTTTCATTCTTGTATGAGCTACTGCTCCCATAGCTAATATTACAGAATTTAAATTAATTCTGTCTACCATGTCAGCATGTGACACGAAAAACTTCAATAAAATCTGTTCAACCCTAAAAGACTGAGAGAAGTGTCAGACCAATAATAGCAAATATACATTTAATTTGAAAAGCAAACATTTAATCTTAACATTTTGTAATGTGAATTCTGAAGATTCACATTTCTAGGTTGTTTGTCAAGTTTCCAGAAGGTAGTGGGTTGTATGGAAAATAACATCCACAACATCTGCCATCAGATATACCATGGAGCACTAGAAAACAACCTTCGGGCTGGGAAAGGAGTTTTAAAAATATGCAAAGGACTGCTTATTCTGAACTCAGAGAGTCCAGAGTCACAGAGATATTTGTTCCTTTAGGACTTAATTCTGCTGAAGTTCTCTCCAATATCACCCCTTGCTGGCCATTCCACAGAACGGCAGCAATGCCCATTACACACAAAACCATTTGGCCACCAGGCCAATAAGACCTACAGCACCCCAGCAGCAACCAGCACAATGGCTGAGGTGCCTACAAAATGGAGATGGAGCTGGTTAAAAGAAGGGAAGACAGAGGGAGCTTCAAGGGGTTTCAAGTACAATGCAATTTGAATAACTCAATAAACGCTGTTTGTGTATTTTGCTACTACAATACAAAAAGAAACATCTTTCCTGTATAATTTAATAGAACACCTTTTTCTAACTGAATTCTTTGATCAAATTACAGCAAATCTCCATGATCCAGTTGATTAAAATAAAAAAGACTAATAAAACACAGGAATATCCAACCAGACTATGCAAACCTCCTTTAAGAGAGCTGGCATTAGCTATAATGAGCTACATTTATTCCTCAGCTGTGAAACAGCACTCACCTCCTGAATGGTACTGCTGCCTGAGAAGTTGAGGTTGTACTCCCGCTGGACTTCTCGATGGGTGACAATCAGCATGAAGTTTTGATTTAATGACTCCTGCAGGGCCCTGAAATGGTTGAAAGAAAAACAGGAAAATCAGGGATAAGCATGTTATAGCTTGTTTTACAGTTAGATGCAGAAACCCCAGGATACCCTAAACTCTACACGGACAAGTCCAGGCACAACATTATCATCTCTCTTTTCACTCTTAAATGCAAGGAAGCATGCTGAGAATGACCAAAGGCCATTCCTGAACTCCTTCCTTAATAAGGTGACTGCAGCCTTTAAAGCTCATCTAATGTTAAGTATTTTCAAAATGGAGAGAGTCCCATTATCTTCACAAACATTGGGTGTATTTAGCACTCTTAATGCCATTAATAATAGGCTTGTCAGCATATTGATGGCCAGACCAAATATCAAGCTATGCTGCACATTAAGAACTGATGGTAAATGGAACAAGGCAAAGCATGCTCTTGTTTCTCTAGGGTTACCTGAAGAAGAAACCAAATGGAAATTCTTCTGCTTAGATTCATTTAAAGCACATAAAGCCAGCTAATTAGAACTGGAAAAGTAACCACAGCAAAATTTCTCGGGTATTGAACATTTAGAAAAGTTAGTTCTGCTCACATTGTTTTAAATGTACATTCACAGAAGTTTTAATAAAAATAAAAACATAAATAAAAATTAAATTACAAAAAAATCTTAAGATACAGTTTAAACAGGCCAACCATATCTTCATGTTGTTATAAACTTGGGGTTTTTCCTGGTAGTAAAACATCTGGATATTAAAAAGGCATCCTGATTGCTTAATTAGGTACAAAATTATGCTGCTATCTACTTTTCAAAGCAGAAGGCAGGACTTCTGTAATAGACATGGCAATTATGGCTGTGTGCAATCTTACATGTGCTACAAAACTGCAGCAACACTGTACCACAGCTTGGGTTTCCAAACAATATTTATACAGACTTGACTTGTTCAGTGGCATATGAAATTTATTTGGGCCTGTTCATTTTTTTTTTCTTATCATATACACTTAAAAGAACGACAGACTGTGGTTTTTTCCTTCATATCTTCACTATTCTGTGACACTTCAACATGCCACTCCTCTTAGCAGTAAAGGACAAATTCTGAACGCAGAGCAGCACAGCTGTATCTTAAGATACGAGAAGACAAGAAAGACTCCCACATCATTTGAGGCTTGATTTGTTAGTTTTAACTCCTTCTGGAATTACTGATCTGCTGTGTTGCTGCTCAGATGGGAAGGAACTCATACAATACTCACTGGATGCTTTAGCAAGAGATACACAATTTGCTTGAACTTCTCAGGGAAATTTACCTTACAAAAATATCTTCACTCGGAAACCTAATTTGGCTCCTGTGACATCTCAATAATCACATACTACAAAACCAAATCATGAAGTGCTATTTCTTGTCTTTTATGGTTTTCCAATATGGAAAATAAATATAACTCATTGCCAATGCTAAGTATGACCACATGCATGAGAGACACTACAAATGTAAGTGGACTCATTGATGCTGAACACGTAGTTTTCAGCACTTTCACAAGATTTTTGACAAAAGGCCTAACAATTTTTTAAATACTCAACAGTCCTTCAAAAGAGGGGGAAAAAAATAAAAACAGGAGCCCTGAAAAGTTGTATGCCTATTTTCAAAGGTAACTCCAATTTGATTGTAAGTTTCACATCCCCATAACCATATTTTCTATCGGCAAATGTTCAGTAGCAACTAAAATATCCTGCTGTGCTTTTTCAGATTCCAATTTTTTATTTGTTTTCAGCAAATACTGGAGGAAAATGACATATTTAATTGCTCTGAAAACATTAATTACTGCATATGTGAATGGCTCTGGATTCCATACAGACTCACACAAGGTTCTGTTATAGCTAATTTTGACTCTATCTGAAAATCTGTAGATGCTAACTGATAACATGACTCATGTTTTCATTCTGTAATTGATGTAAACATAGAATAAACAGGCCAGTCTGATCAAACCCTCAGTCTCTCCAGTTATGCAGTATCCACACACTTCAGTACAACTCAAAATACAGCCTGCTAAGAAAAAGCATCTGCTCACACGAAAAGTTTTCCACTTGTGAGAGCAGGAAGTATTTTGGAAAGGAAAAAATACTCTTCAAACAAATTTAGATGAAGTGCCTAAAAATTAAAAGCTTTAATTTTTGAACTAACAATTTTGACACCTCTACTTTCGGGATTTCTAAGCAACACAAGCTGAATGTTGTTAACAAGCAAATTCTCAGCACATATTCATCGACAAACAGAGTGAAAAAAGAGGCTGAAAATTAAACTGCCTAAAAAAAAAAAAAACCTGAAAAAATTGAGGAAAAACTGAGTTTGAAAGTGTCAGCAAATGTGGAGCATGGTTAATTGGTCACTTTTTCTTCAGAAAAATAACAAAATGAGGAACATTACTTCTGCTTACACAGAAATGCACTGGTCAACTGCTCCAGTCCTTGGAGCTCCTAAATCAAAACCTCACATGGTCTGACAGCTGTAAAGCTTGGACTGTGTCCACTAGAAAGTGAAAGGGAGGAGGAATTGATGCACATCTGATGGGTCACTGATCCAGCAGTGGTGCCCACCCTCCTGTTGGGATGGGATTGATGTGAACACACAGCCAGAGATGTCTGTCCCTCCCATAACCACTTCCTCCAGCAAAGGGGGATGCAGATTACCCCAAATTATTTGGGTCAAAATACATCTTGCTCAAAAAACGCATTTCAGCCATTAGGGTGATGATAAACTTTACAAGGTGAAAGTATTTAAAGGAAACTTCTCACTGACAGTAAGATGAAACTTATTTTTATTTCTCTTTGGGTCCACATAAGTATATGAAGAAGACTGACTTTGAATACAAGGCACATCTCTAAAATTTTGGCTTCAGTGTTTGCAGCTGTTTAATTTTCCTACAAATGCTATAGTTCACTAGAGTTTTCCAAATGAAATAGCTATATTAAAAGGGGAAAAAAAATCAGGGTCAAAATCTAGGTCCCATTAAAGACAAGACAGATTTATTTCCTTCTTTTTCTTTGTTGCCACCTCTGCTAAGAGAATACAATTAATCAGGGAATTAATTAGTGGGAAAAGAAAACTAAATTCTGGAAAGAGGACTTAAGTAGAAATATTCTTACTAGAATATTTCTCCCCTACTGCAAACCCCAGCTTTCAAAAGCATTTGCTGATAGGTGATATACTGCCATTACAACCTTTTTACCTCAGCTGAATGATTCTGCACTCACTGTGCAGCACAAGAGGAAAGGAAATCCATATTTTTGGGCACCAATCCCCCAATTGAGGTACCCTGCCTACACCCAAAAAAGAAGTCCAAGAACAGACAAAAAAAACCAGATCAGAGCACAGCCACTGCTTTGACCAGTTCCAGCAAGAGACCTGGATATACAAAACAGATTGGTTCTATCCGCTGTTAAGTGATGCCATTAATGCTCTGATTTTTTTATATGACACTTTGCTTTTCAACAGCATTTTTCTTTGAAATTTTAGTAATATTTTAGAATTTGACACCAAAAGTAAATCCTTAACCAATGATATGTAAATGCTCCTTTTCATTCCAGTTTTTATGAAATACACTCAGTATTTCCCACTAGGCAAGATCTTTCTCAGTCACACAGATTTCCCCCAAAACCTCTGATTTTTATATAAACAGGTATGACACAAGGTAATTAACATTTCCATTTTAAACTTACAGATTTATATAAGCTCATGTCAACAGAAGTCCAAATTTACTGTAATTACAGATTATTTACATTAAAACAAAATAAGAAATCAGTATGTAAATGTAATGTTTGTTGTAGCTAATGCAGCAGGAGGTGGTAGATTAGGTTCAAACAGCAATCAGTTAGCAAATCTGGCTAACATGTAAATGAGCAGAAGCCCTTTTGTTTACATTCTATTGCATTTTAAACTTCAGGATTTTTAAACTGTCTCATGAACAGATGGGAAAATAAAACACTAATCTTACCATTCTTATGGAAGCTTTCAAAGTAACTAAAGCAAGGCACTGCTCCTGTCCAGCTAAACAGACAGGACTAATAATTGGAGTTGCAGGTTACATCTTTCTTAATTAACACTCTGCTACAGTTGATAACATCCAACAAGACACCACATCACCACCACTGCTTTGCAATCATCTAAAGCAGAGGCATTCAGCAATATATGGACCTATTGCTTGAAAAAAGGATCTGTGAGTTTTTTCTTTCCCACATGGATGATCACACTCGTTAAACAAGTTACAGTCACTTAGCAAAACTGCATTATTCCCAATAATCTCCAAGGTATGCACCTCAGTTTTTGATGCTTTTCAACTTTCCAGTGGTTCATCAAGTATAATAAAGTATCTTTGACTTTCAGCTATTTAGCAAAAAAAGTATAAAATACATTATATAAATTATAATGGCAACAGGAACAAAAAATGATAAAAAGCATCTCCCAGAACACACAGGATAGGAAAGAAGAGACAATCTGGATGACTCAGCTCCATGGCCAGACTCCCATGCTCACACTTTTCATGCTTCCCTCTTGCATTCTCCTAAACCTATTTCCTCCACTGACTCTTGTCAGCCTTCAAGAAGCATCCAAGGGAACAAAGGGAAGGAATTGCACGCTGAGGAAGGGATTAATCTAATCTGACAGAGCTGGTGCAAGGGATCTACCCCATGGATGTTTAATGATGGACATTCTTCAGCATCTTTCTTTTCAAGATTGCTTTCCAAGGGAAATCACGTTCTTCTCCACCCACCTGAGAACTGCTGCTCCCACCAGGTAACTTGGGAACATAGTCACTGGTTTTAAAGAGGTTTCATATTGTTAGAAAGGTCTCAAAGATCAGGTGTAAATCAACAGCCAGGAGCAGGAAGTGGACCCAAATTACCACCCACCTCAGTAAAAGGCTGCACTAAAAGTGCAGTATTTTATACTCATCCAGGTGAGGTCTGGCCAGTCGTCTCAAACTACCCACAGGACACAAGTCCTCCTTTCCTTTGATACTCCCTGACTGCAAGCTGGAGAACAGATGCAGGGCAGGCTGATACTCAGTGCAAGGGGAAAAAATATTACACAGGAGCTACAAAATATACAACAACTGGAGGCAGCATCAGAGTTAGGTGAGATGATGAGAAGCATGGAAGGAGAATGCTGATTTACTGTAGCTGCTGGGATGAGGCAGGAATTCACTGGAAATCAGATTTCATTATGTCCACAGCTCACAGAACACATGGTTATTGTTCTGGATATCGTGCATGGGTAAGTATAGCTTTGCCAGCTGAAATTGTGGAAGCAGAGTGGAACCATACAGGTGGTATTTGATATTTAAATTTAATCTTTCCACCTCAATTTACTAGCATGCAGTAGTAATTCACTGGGTTTCTATTACCTATAAAAGCTTTAAGGTAGGCCACTGATGAACAAAGATACCCCAGGAGATTTTTGTTTGTTTAAACAGCAGGATCACTTGACCATTACATTTAGATGCTGGTTTTAAGTCAGTTCTGGGTTAAGTCTATTCAGTCTGTCACAATAAACTTCAATGCCTTCATACCAATATATTGGAATAGGATGTTTCAGACACTGTTCTGCCTCACTATAAAAAACAGACAAAAACTGGAGCTTACAGAGCTGAGGCCAGACTGTTCCTTTTAAGAAGGGCATATAGATAAAATATCACACACTGGAATCTCAGGCTTTTCAAATATCACTTTCTGGAGATATTTAAATCACGACTATTTATCTCTAGTTCAAAACAGAAGGCATTTGAAGAAAACAACAGATGAACTCCCAGAGCAAGAGGCAAAGTTCCTCAACATCCATTAATAATAGATGTGAGCATGACGCTTTTAAAAATTGTGGGTAACAAACTAATCTGAATAATAACTGACCTAACAGTAGGCAGTAAACAGTGTAACTGGGTTTGGTACATTGCTTCAATTAGATGTGTTTTGATCTGCATTGATGCTTTAATTGGAGGCAAGCCTCCCCTTTCATCTAGAATTTATGACTTCAGGAAGATGATCTAGCCTTCAAATTATCCGTGTTTAAATAGCCACTAATTAGTCACCATTTGCTGTCCCAAAGCTACCAACTTTTATCTTAAAAATATCCAGAACTAATCTCCACTATGAAACAAATATAAACTATAAAAGGTAACAACTACTTTGATTTTACTACCAAGTGAAGTTCTTTAAAACCATTAATCCAATAAAAAAGACTAAGAACTGTTTTTAAACAGTTTGTTGTTATATACTTTACTGCAGTTGCAAAAAACAACTCTCTTCAGACTCCAGTTTTCTCTCTAGAATTATAACATTCAAACTACAATATACAGCAATACCTGGCTAGAAAATTTTGCAATTGGAAATGAAACAATTAGCAGCTGCAGTGTCTTTTCAGTGTTCTTCAAATAGCTGCTAAGGTACAATTGGTACCTGAGGACAATGGTTTATTGTCCTCACACACAAATACAGCTCCTGTTTGCATATACGGTTCATGTACACTACCCTCTATTCCAGTGTCACTATTCCCTCTCTTAATGCTCCTTTTCTTATCATTATTATTTTTATAATTCATATCAGCATTCTTATTTCCTCCACAGACTACACGTTCATGTACACAAGTACCTTTTAGTAATATACAAAGTACTCTCAATCATCAGGAAGGCAGCTGCTAATTTCTATTGACTCTCAAAGAATTCCTCTCACCAGTAATACAACTGCACTTGCAGAATTTATTCTCCTATCACCTACAAGGGCAGAGAGCCAACTCCCTCTTCAGACAAGCTGAAATCCAGGCATTTTGCCCAATTCCAAAGGCATCCCCCCGCCCTGGCTGGCTGATCGGAGCGGCTCCTTCGGCAGGCCCGATTCCCGCGCACCCTCTAGCGGCCACCGAGTAAAATTCCCATTTTCCTGGGAAACGGCACGTACAGGGCTGCCTTCGGGAAAGGGAAGGACACGGAAGAAAACAAACCAAACTAATTGCTAATTACTTTAAAAGAGCATTTTCCATATAACAACGTTTCATTTTCAAACCTTCGCAATACTCCCCGACAACAGCAAGAGAGCTGGGGGTGCTGCTGGACAGCGGCTGAAGACGAGCCAGGTACGGGCAGCAAGGCCTGGGGCACCTGGATTTTATCAGGAGCAGGGCAGGACAGGGCAGTGACTGTCCCCCTGAACCGGTGAGGCCACACCTCGAGTGCCGTGTCCAGCTCTGGAAGGACACTGAGGGGCTGGAGCAAGGCCACAGAAGGGAACGGAGCTGGGGAAGCGCCCGGAGGGAAAGTCCTGAGGTGACTGAGGGAGCCCCGGGCGCTCAGCCTGGAGACACAAACCCTTCAGCTCGGGGGGAACCTTCTCACTCTCAAAACTCCCCAAAAAGAGGAGGGGATTGTCTCCACTGCCATGTCCCAAGTGGAAGGATGAGAGGAAATGGCCTTAAATTGCACCACAGCAAGTTCAGGCTAGGGATTAGAAAAATATCTTTCCCTGAAAGAGTGGTTTAAGCGCTGGATGTCGCCCAGGAATGTGGTGGAGTCAGGAAGTGTGCCAGAGATGTCTGGATGTGGCACCTGGGGATTTGTTTCAAGGGGTGATTATGGTGGGTTGAACTAGATCATCTTGAAGGTCTCCTCCAGCTTTGATGATTTTGACATATGAACACTCACTGCTTACTTCTTGAGTGTTCAAATCAGTAATAAAAGATATCCTGCTCAATTAAAAGAAATCTAGTCTACTTAATTATTAGTAATTTATATATTAATTATTCAACCCATCTACATACATTTTAAAAGTACAAGATAAAATAATATGACAAACATTTCATAAAGAAAATTCTGATCAGATGAGAATGATTTATACTCATTTACTCATTTACAAGATACACTAAATGGACCAACATAAAGCAGGAACTTATGCAAGACCAGCTTTCATTTCCACAGGGACCTGATTTCTGTTAAATTGAAGTCATCACATCTGAGAGATGGAAAATTCTGTATGTACCTACGAGGTTCATGTACCCCACCAAAGTTGTAAAAACTCCAACAACCTCATCCCAACAGTCACTAGTGCAGTGAAAACACTTCATATTTACTCACTGCAGATTACTGCAAATACACACATGGCTTCATAAAAACCACAAAAAAACCCCCAAACCACACAAATAGAATTTATGGCCAAAAGACTTACCCAGAATGACTTGAGGAAGGAGGAGGCAGGTCAGGTGTTAGAACATAAAGACTATTATTTTTTGGCAAGTGTAGACTTTTTAAAACAGTCTGAGGAGAGAAAAATCATTATAAATATAAAACATTCACCAATTCTGACTTTTTTTTAATTATAAGTATATATTTACAATATCAGCAAATATTTTGTTTCAAGATACACTTCCTGTTACTTCAAAACATCATTTTTGTAGGTGGGCCACATTATATACAAACCAAGCACAAACTGATTTGTCCTGATTTTATTTTGCAATGTTTTAGATTAAGAGTTCTTTGTGTGCCACCCAAGACATCTGACACTGTTTGAAACTAACAATTCTTGCATTGTAATCCCCACCCACAGATGCTCAGTTTGAAACTGAGTTCAGTTATCTGAAAACACAGTAGAAAACTTACACTATCATCTACATCTCCAGTCTTCCACCCTTTTAACAGCATTTTAGATGCAGGAATCTGAAGTTCATTTTCTAGAATGTGTTTGATATCTCCTGGAGAGAAAAACAAAGGAAATACATGAAATATACACATTTACTGCTTTATTTCAAACAGCAGTGAGTTGTACTTAAAAACCAAGAGCAAGGAAAAATTTACCACGAGAAGGATTTTCAGCCTAGTTACTCTTGTAACATACTCTTCAAACAGTAAAGGACAAATGAAGCTTAAAAAATAAATCACAAAGCATGAATGATTGGAGAATCACACAAGGATTTGATGATTTGGACATACATATTGGTAATGCTACACTCCATATTTATTAGACACACAGAAGCTGTGTGCTATCTGGAGCACCAGACTGCCAGCAACAAAGAGGGTGCACATTTCTGATACCAAATTTCATTATCATTAGTCCAGACCTAAGGAACTAGAATGTTCATACAACTGGCTGCTCTGCTCTGACAGCTCTTTCGATGTTTTGTACATTTTGATGCTTTTCTGCCCCTGTAGTTATTACAGTCATAAAGTAACTCAGGCTGGAGTTCATGTGGCCCAAGTCCAAGGTCTAAACCAGTTTAGTCAATGACTTGCCCAGCTGCTCTTGAACATGTCAGGATGGAAGTTTGACAACTTTTCTGGCCAACCTGTTTCAGTACTTCACCACCCTCACAATAAAAAATAAAAATTTTATTTTATGTGAATTTTTGATGTGTCTATTGCCTCCCATTCTCATGCACCTCCAAGACAAGTCTGGCTCCATCATCTCCATGTCCTCCAGCAGCTGCAGACAGAGGTCAGGTCTGTACCTTTCCCTTCCTCCCCAGGCTGAACAAATCCTCTTCTCTGTGCCTCTCCTCCTGCTAGCCCAGAGCTCCAGACCTCGACCAGACTTCCTGCAGGATGGCAACACCTTTTTTGCAGTGGGCACCTCAAAACCCAACACAGTGCTCCAGATGCAGTCTGGCAAGTGCTGATAGAGGGAAATAATTATTTCCTGGGATCCACCAGTTACACTCTCACCAACAAAGCCTGGGATGTGGCAAATCTTCTTCACTGCATGAGTTCATTGCTGAAGCACCCAAGATCCCTTTTATTAAATTGTTTTCTAGCCCATCAGCCTTCAGCCAGGTATCAGATGGAGATAACATGGAGTTATCCTGTGCCAGATACAGGACTTCAACTCCATTTTCTTGGAACTTCAGGAGGCTCCTGTCAGCCCATTTCCCCAGGCTGTCCAGGATCTGCTAAACAGCAGCCCTGCCCTCCAGAATATCAGCCACTTTCTCTGAGCAGATTAGGATTTATTTTGATCCATTTCTTATCCAGTTTTTATCTTAACATTATGACTAGAAAAATACAACAGCAGAGTACATCAAAGGCCTTACTAAAGCCACAGTGACATTCTCTCCCCTTGTCAACTGAGCCAGTCATCAAATTGTAAAAGGCAAATAATGCTGACTGATTAGGTACAATTTGCCTTTAGTAAATCCATGATGGCTGTTCCAAATCCCCTTCTTTTCTCTCCCATGCTCAAAAAGTGCTTCCAGAAAGATGTTGTCCATGATTTTCTCACAGACCAAGCTCAGCAATCACCACTGAACACACATTCACATTTACCTTAGCTTTTCTTCTCATCCTGATGTACTTAGAGAAACCCTTCTAACTCCTCAGTGGTTTCACCTTCAGCTGAGCTTTGGTCTTCCTAACTCCAAACCTGCACACTTTGTGCTCCTGCTGGGCAGCCCATCACTACTTTCCAGCTCTGGCTACTTTGTTTTTGAATTTAGCTCAGTCAGAAACGCTTTTTTCTTCTGTGCTGGCCTTCTGCCATGCTTGCCACTTTTGCACATTGGAAGGAACTGTTCCTGAGTTTTGAAGAGGTTGCGGTTGAAGATCAACCAGCTCCCTTGGGCCCCTGTGCCCTCCTGGGCAGCCTCTCACGGGATCTGGCAAGCAGATCCCCGAAAAAGCAAGAAAATAAAAAATTCTTTCCTCAAGTCCACAGCTGAAATTCCAAAATTTGCCTTGCACACTTCTCCCAGGACTTTAAACACTAGGCTGACCTCCATCTTCATATCCCAAAACACAGAAGTTCTACACAAACTGCCTTCTGCCCTATAGATTTCAGGTAAAAGTAAACTATTAAGAAGTTTATAAGAAAAATCAAAGCGGTACAGCTGCAAAATTCTGATCTGATCAGATTCTGATGTCCAATTTCCATGGATGTAACCCAGCACAAAGGAAAACACAGAACACCCATCGATAATTCAATCCGATCACCGCTAGGTGGCGCCACCCAACACCAAATCCATTGCTGAAAAGACAAGTGAGGATCAAAGTTTCAATTTCCAAATTCCATCCCAGACAAAAGGCTGTAGCACGAAAAATTGCTTTCATCAACTATTCCTTCACGTAGCTCCTTATTTGGATCTGTATAAGCTCTTCGCTAAAAATAAGAAAATGAAAACACATTTTTTCCTTGGCAGAAGTAAATTAATTCCCTGTTTGGGGAATGTAAAAAATAACATGCTGTGAAACACTAGTAATAGCATACTTCTAACATACTGCTTCAAAATGCATCAATTTTAGGGTAAAGACAATAAAACTGATAGAATTAATCTTAATTTGAATGAAAAAGTCAAATAAAAATTGAACTAAGAATGCAATGATGTTCCTCACGCCAGGAAGAATTCCTCTAATCTTGTCACTAATCCTGTGCAGAAAGAGATGCCATACAGATGCAAAGAGGAAATGCCAAGATCATCCGCTTATTAATAGCTTGCAACTACACTAATCCTATCCCAAATTACATTTTCATGCCTCAACTTAATCATTAATCTCCAATTTGTTTCTGAAGCAAGTTCATAAGAAAACTAGATTTCAAAATAAATATTTGATAGATCACTAACCTTTACAATGGATTAGTGAAATTTTGCTTTTTTAAAGCTGCAAAGAGATTTGGAAATGGTTAGTAGCTGTGGAGGCTGCATTTTCAGGGGATCTTTTCTTTTTTCTTTTTGAGGGGTTTGTCCTGCTTTGCTTTAGGACTTGGATTTTTGGGGTTGAATCTTTTTCGTTTGCCTTTTTAACAGTTTCACGACAGCAGCTTTCATTTCATTTTTACAAATCCTTACCAACTGTAGAGCTGTCTTCAAGTACTACATCCACATTTCTGTCTCTGTACTCAACCCTGAAGTCAAGCATTCGAGGCTGTCTTTCCACTATTTGTCTAGATGGCACTACATGGCGAAATGCTGAGGAGGAGGAAGGAGCTGAGGAAGCTGCAGCAGAGTGACTGCTGGGGCCGTACGCTGGTCCGTGCAAAGTCTCTACACCGTACTCACTGAAAGACAGGCAAACAACATGATTTAAACAGAGCAGCTGGCTATGTCTGACCAGAAGTTAGGAAAGCAAAATGACAGTATTATTCACTTACTGCAGTCCAGCACACACCTCTTGAATTATCGCTGTCATATCTAAGAAAACTGCTTATTAAAAATTAAAAAAAACCTTCTGTATTAGCAAGTTTAACCTTTTGGGGCCCAGGAGCGCTATAGGAGATCAGCATTGGTGACAAACAAGTATTTAAAATCCACTGTGTAATTAACACCAGAATTGTCTTGAGGAGAAGGATTTTTTTCCTGTTCCAGGAGAGTTGTGACCACATAAAAATTGGCACCATGGCAATGACCAGCTTTCTACATCATTGGGCTAGTATCCAGTGGAAATGAGAATAAGAAATATAGCTCAAAGTTCTGCAGGCAGATAGGTATTTTCTCACACCAAATTAGTGAAAAACAAGTCAGATATGAAAATAGACACAGGTTTAAAGTAAATAAATTAAGATAATGAAGCATGTGTTTAAAAAGAAAACACCTAGAGGTACAACAGTTATGCAATGCTGAATTCTAGCTTGCCTTCAAGTTCGAAATCCTGCAAGGCTCCTGGAGGTTCATATAAGGATGTCTCCACACCTGACTCAAGGGTACCCACAGCATTACAGGTCAGAATAAACTGGAAAACCCTCACTACCAGAAACACCTCATATTCCTCAGTGAGCCTGCCCACAGGAAGCATGAAACTGGCATTGGAAACAAGTGTAACAAAACGTCAGGAATATCACACTAAGCAAAAAAAACCCCAAACCTATGATGTACAGAAACCAAATTTGGAAGGCAAGAAACTTCATCAGGTAAGCCTGGGGTGTTGCCTTTTGGATGTTCTTACCAGGAGGATGCTGGGCAGTTACAGAATATCATGGTGGATTTCAGAAATACTGAAACATAACTTTGCTTCATTTCCATTCTTTATTAGAACTTACTTGAAAAATTCATTCTGTTCTCAAAGATAACATGAGATTTTCTGTGGAAATGCTTCATAGAGCAAGTCAAATCTGTCATCTAGAGGAAGTCTGAACTTTAAAAGGTGCAAATGTGGATGCCATGCATGTCACAGAAGTGCAACAGTACCCTGCTATTGCAAATCCTATCACTGTGCCTTTCACATTTGAAACAGAAAAACATGGTATGCTTGTCAAACAAGGGGCTCCTTCACTTCTCACATCAGCATGCTCAGAAGGATGAATGCCCAGCTACAAAGACTAACACTCTCAGACCTGTGGCTCAAAAGTCAAAGGCCCACGTCAGAGCTCTAAAGAGTACAGGAAACAGTCTAATTTTCAGTATTTAAAAAGGTATAAATACCAAGTGAAATGTTATTTACTTCAACCTGGTGGACAAGTATGAATTAAGCACAATTAAGTAACAATTCTGTTAGTAGACCCAAGAAGCAACGACTATCCCAATTCTCAGGACTGGATTACAGAACAAGCAACTGAATTATAAAACAGTGTACTTTTTTCTCTTCAATAAATTAACTTGCTTCAAGTCCAGTTGTATTAATTCTATTTGATTCCACCACAAAAGGCATCCTACATATCTGACTAGCAATCTCTAATAGAACCTAAAAAGTCCCACATCAGTAAATTAAGCCTTATCTGAAAACCACTGGAAACCAGGTTTCTCAATCTTCTAAGCCTCCCTTTAAACCACATCCACTGGAAGAATACAAAACAAGACAAAGTAACAAAAATGCACATTTGAAACACATTTGACTATCTAATAATTTCTAAAAATTAATAACTTACTGTGAAAGAAAAATGTTAAGTGGGCACTGGACCACCTTGTGATTGAAGACAGGCATTAACTACTCTAACTATTCCTCAGTACCTTTTACCCAATCAAACATTCTGGGATTTTGGATAGAAATGCTTTGAGGTCACAACTTACATGCAGAAAGAGTGCTCCACACAACCAAGACTTGATCTCATGTGGACTAAACAGGCCTTACAGTAAATACATATTTAGTAACTTTACTGAGCAAATAGTTTTATCCTCAATCAAAACCTGACTCTATTGAATGACAACTTTAGTAAGTATTGACAGAGATGTTAAACACCACTCTACCTATATTATGTATATTTTTTCATCATTAAAATTTTTTAAATAGTACATTAAGTATTTTTCTACACAAATTTTTAAACACTGTTTTACTGTCTCTCTCAGGTAGCTTAATTCCTGTTCTGCTGTTTTCAATTGCCTCATCAGCACTTAGAAGATGAAATTTCAGTGACTTCAAGATATCAAAGCATCAGTATGCAAGCCAAAATTTAATTCAGAAGCTGAAAGAAAATCAGTAAAGCTACTTTTAGAAGGGAACAACCTTACTTTAGCTATCACAGTTTCTGCTGCATGTAATTCAATTTAAAAAACAAAAACAGAAGAAACCCAAGTACAAGTGTTTTTGGCCAGAAATACGGAAGCATGGAGTATCAATACCTTAAAAAATGTATAAGGAAAAATAAATACTTAGCCAGAAGCATACCAACACCCAGTCTTTGTAAAGAGACAACCCTGCAAAGAATGACCCAACCACCAGTGAATTCAAAATAAAACTTAACTATTTGGAATAGATGTTTGAGCTAGTCCTCTATCAGTATGGGAAAAACTGAATGTTAAATCAGCTTTGCCAGAAATAGAATCTGTGGCTCCAGAAACAGCTTTAAAAGGAGAATTATGTCATCTTAGGATTCAGGAAGGAAAAAAAAGTAAATGCTACCCAGCATCATTCTCTGCATGTACTACTCCAGTCCCCTGTGCTTACCTTTGTAGAATGCCATTTTCTTGTGGTATCACACCATTTATAGCTGCCTGGAAAGAGAAAACAAATTTTGAGTCAAGCATGCAGACCAAAATACATCAGAACTTTTACAATATGTTTTGAAGAGTGATCAGCTTGGTTCAAAACATGCCCTAAAATGCTCTCTGTTCAGTGAATATTCTTGCTGAACAATATTATCATTATGGTACCTACATGAAATAAAAACCATACCCAAGTGAAATACAAACATGAGCTGAAGCTCAGTCTCCTGTTTGTGTGTGATGATTTCCCAGGTGGAATGCCTGGGAATAAACTGCACGGCCCAGGCTGAGCCAGTCTAACACTTTGGTACACAACAGAGGGACACATCACTCCCAAACACACCCAGAACACTGTGCACAGCCCAGGCAGCCTCACAGCTGAAAAATCTGATGTTCCCCAGAAGCAGCAGCCACAGCCAAGCCCATAAACCTGCCCAGCTGCACACACCCTGCGTGCTGCCAGCCCCAGTGCTCACCAAGAGCTGAGCTGGTGCAAAGAGGCTCCAGAGCAGCTCCAGCACACCTAAACTCACACACAGACACCACCCAGCCTCCTCAGGCTGCCAGAGACCATCACAAACATTTAAATTATCCTCAAGTAGAAAAGGAAGCTTTTTAAGCAGGGTTTATGCAGTTATACCATTCCACCCTGTCCAAATCATCAGAAGGTTTAACAGCAACATAAAAGAGCTTGTAGCATCCCACTACTCCCCATTTTCTCCTGTGCCAGCAGCAACTCATCCATTTTCTAGCCTCACAACTTTGAATATCCACCCTCATATGTCAGATATACCTGACCTGTTGGCCAGAACAGCTGGTGAATGATTGTCTGGTCCCCAGTGAAGAAGGGAACACTGATGTTTAGCAGTTCACAGACTCCCTGGTACTCCAGGAGGACAAAGTCATACCCTGTGACTGAACTACTGACAGCCATCATCTGTCAACACCAACTGTACAAACTGACATCAAAAAAAATTGAGCTTAAGTAAGTGCTTAATAAACACAAAAATAGATGCACTCAAGATTTAAATGCTATAGTTTCTTTTTCTCTGAATATATAAACATGAATTTTTTGCAATTTCCATTAATAGTTAAGGCCGCATGAAGTCAGAAAGTTTTATTGCTGAACTCAGCTTAATTAATGTAATACTGCAATAAGTTTTATCCTGCATTTAGAAATAAATATTGCATCAATAATAATTAAAAAAGCAGAGAAGGAAAAGGTCAGAGGTACCCATAAGCTACAGCAACAACTCATGAGGCTGTATCAAATTACAGTGAAAACAAAGTTCCCTACCAGATCAGGTTTTAAATCAGTTTATCCACTGTGCATGGTAATAATCAGTGGTTTCTCTTAAACAACGTGTCTCATTTATCATCATTGTGGTTTGTGCAGTCATACACAGCTCTTGATGGTGTTCATCTAATAAACCTCCAGGAAAGAGTAGGAGGTTTTGGTTTATTTGGGTTTTTGTGGATTGGCTTCTCCTTCCCATACTCTTCAGCAATATACATTTAATTCATGTCAATCAGTAGATAAAGTTGGCTGAGAGACAAAATTATCCTCAAGTTTGCATCTGTAAGATACAGAGAGCAAACACAGGTTTTGTACCACAGAACCTACACTAATAATGATCTGCTGGTGCAACAAAATTCTCTGGACTTGGGGAAAAGAAGCTGCTTCAGCTGTGAAGAAATACAGCAATGTGGCATTTTCACACTTCTGTCAAAGCTCTGTCTCAGAGGATTAAATCAGCTCAAACTCCTTCTGAGCCTAGTTATAGGGGTTAAATACGATAGAGGCTTCAAGCTATTTTCTTTAAAACTGAATAACTCACTTGTTCATACATCCCCAGTTTTGTAAACTTGATGACATTTAAGGGGCACAGGATTAAGAAAAAACAGCTGAAGCATTATGTGCTTTTTTGATGGAAAGACCTCTATTAACCACACTGTAAAACTGAAGAGTCCAAACACTGTTTGTTAAGCAAGATGGAAGACTAAAATAAGGTAGACAGCAAATGGTAGCAGTGCACATGTACATACTGCATAAATATTAAATATCCATGTTCTAACAAGACAGCTATAAGTAGACCCTGCAAAGAAAAAGGAACAACCATCTGCTTTAGAATCTGATTGGGAGAAGGTTGTGACTATATTAAAAAAAAAAATTAAAACAAGAACACGTTACTAAGGCAAGATCTGTTCCAGGCTGTTCTTCCCCAGTGTCAGCCCCCTGTGAGAGAGGCTCACATCTCTGTAATTACGCAAACCTTTCAAAATATTACATTTTTTTCTCTCTCTCCAAACAGGGATCTTTGATCACCAAAACAGCTCTGTGTGGCTAATTCATAGTCATTAAAAATGTGTGCTACTCTTGAAACAATTTTAATAACCAGTGCATCAAATCTATTTATGGGTTATTAATATAAAAAAACCATGTCTGAATCAGAAAGCTCTTTCAGCTCCCAATCATCTGCTGCTGATGCCAGGGAAGCAGCACTCTCTGCTTCTGCTGCTCTCACACTGCATATCCCCGAGTGTCCCTGCTGGATCCAGGGTACCACAGCTTTCTAATGCAATCACTGTTTAAAGACTGAAGTTCACCTCAAATGGAAAATTACAGGGGCTTCAGAAGATTTTTACCAAAGCCAAGAATCCTAGGTGTGTCTCAGTGCCATCCGTACTCAAATTCTGCCATAACACTGTCCTATCCTGAAACAGAATCATTTCTTTGTTCTTTTGATGACCACCTTCAAACAACTACCAGCCCCACAATTTATTTCATTAAATTATAAACTGAATGTAGCTCTTCTCGATTTATACATTTTGTTTAGGGATATCAATCATATAGCCAGCAATTGGAACAGCTTATTTAAAAATTCATTAAGTACTGCATAACCTGACCTAATTGGACTTGCTTTGGGCCAGAGAGACATCCAGAAACAACTTCCAATCTCAAGCACCTGTGACTCCACCATCCAACAGCACAGGTTATCTTGAGAAACATACTGTGAATTCTGGGGGTTTTTTAAAACTAAAAGGATGTCAAGAATGTGGTATAACACTGGACTGACAAGTATCCATTACAAAGGTTCTAAGTAACAATATTTTTGGTGTGTTTTTTCAGCAGCATGCTTCCAAGTCACAGCATCAAAATATATTAAATCCAACTTTTTTGTTTCCTGAAAACATAGGGAACAATAAAGCAATAGGGTTAATGAAAGGATATCAAATTCTTTAACAGTTTGGGCGACACAAAAAACTGTGGCATTCTGAAATTATTTAGGTACCTAAAGAACACTGCAAGGCAGACTGAAATTTAGAACTTTTCCTCAAGGGAATATTAACTTAACTAGATTAGTCAATTCTGACTAATTGTGACTATCTTTTATGAATGTTAGAAAACCAACCAGTGTTATAAAAAAAAAAACCAAGAACCACCATTTCTTAATTATCTATTGAAGCAACATCAATTACTTCCTTCAAAATACACAATTCTAGTGCTAACAATTGAAAAGCAATTAAACACATCTTAGAGAGACTCTCATCTCAGGGTCCTATGAATAATGTGGGTTTTTAGATAGCACAAATATTCAACTCACAAGTTGTAAATACTCAGTGGTTTTCACAAAGTTTGAAGATGGACTGGATTTAATAATCATATTATTTAAAGGCAGAAGTCTACATACACTGATTGAATATTGAAACGCAGCAAGAGGTTCCTTCCTCTTCACAAATTACAGATGGGAAGTCATTTTTAAATTTCCAGAACTTGAAGAATTTAAAAGGGAAATTTAGATGAATTAAGAGTTAAAGGCAGTCCCAGGCAAAAGAGCAGTTAAAGGCTTTTGCAATGGGTGAGGAGGGAGCTCTTCCTCAGCAGCCACCTCGTGTTCCACCTCTCTCCTTCCCAACCTCCACAGCCCACAATGGTTTTGGCTGACAGATACAGACCCCTCAAAACCTCCCCTCTGGAAGCTCCACCCCAGGGAAGAGCAAGAAGTTTTACAAAGCACAATGCAAGATCAACTCTCCAAAACAGAGCACTAGAAAACACATCCATAAGCAAAAGGAGAGAGCAAGTTGGAGCAGCACAGTGCTGGGAGAACAATCCTTTCAGAGGAGGAGGCTGGAGAGATGTAAATAACCTGCACACCTGAGAGATGCACAAGTTTCACTGGGATAAATAACCAAACCAGCTTAACACAACCAGCACAAGCTGCTCCCAGAGAATTCCAAAATCCTTATTTAGGTTTGACTGAATTCAGCAAGCAAGACCACTTGAGTCTATTTAGCAAAGCCCTTGCAGAGCTTTACATTTGTTTAGCTAAAAACTGAGGAGGTTAACATTAAACAAATGCAATACACAAATGAGACCTCAAGACAGGGTAATTGGAACTGCCATGGCAGATGATCCAAAACCTAAATGGCATCAAATGCTTCAGAAAGTCACAGGGAATTGTAATGGAGTAACTAGCTCATGGGACATTTTCTTCCAACCCCCTAATTTTCTGATACATTCAGATTTACAGCATTAGTAAATTTTTCATGTATTCAACTTAAAGCAATAGCCTCATAAACCACATATTTAATTATTTTGATGAAACTCAGTAAAAGCTTTTTTTGATGAGAGGATTAATTTATTATGACTTTCGAAAATCTATATTCTCCCCCAGATGCTACAAACTCAGATTTTACTTTCGGTTTAACATGTCTGGCAAGCTAAAAAACCAAAGTTCTGCATTTTGTCTCTTTACTGTCACAGCATAGGTCACAGTTGAGACAGCCACAACACAAGAGTATCATCAGACAATTTCAGAAAGCTTCAACCCATACAGAATAACACCACACCACATCAGAAGGCTTCAGGTATCTGCCCATACAGAGCAATATCATATCACCTCAGAAGGCTGCAAGCATCTGCTCTTCTTGCCCTTCAGCCCAACCTTTTATACCCTGATGTTCATGCACTGCACCTGTGTGCCCTCTGTTCCTTTGGTGGTTGCTCAGCACACCTGGGCACTCTGTGTCTCATCACCTTCAGTGCTGCTCACCTGCTGCTCACAGCTGCACCCACTGGGGATGAGGCTGGGGCAGCCCCTCTCCCAATCACCACAAACTGTGTGCCTACACTTTACTGTTCATTTTGCCTCTCCTTCCTATTATACACTTAGTATCTTCTCGATATAAGAACAATTTCTCTCATATCACAAATGCAGAAAGTTTACCCCATGCTGTTTTCTACATTAACAGAAGCAAAGACAGGAAGAGGTGTTAGCTGCTTGTAGAATATAAAATTATAACCAAAAAACATGCATTTTGTTGTTTCATACTCAGAACAAAGAAAAACTTGTTTTAATCTTTGACTCTTTCAGCATTTAATCTTAAGATTTATTTTTCTGACTGTTTAAGTGAATATAATACCAAAACTTACATACAAAGCCTCATTACAGAGGGTGAGATGACACACAAGACAAACATACTGTAGTTTTGAGTTCTGCAGAATAAAAAAACTCTGGCTGTTATGTTTTGGAAATATTAGCCTGTATACATCTGTGCTTGGGGATCACTCAAGATTTGCTGAATTTAAAAAAGTGTAACAAAATACACTAAAAAGCCCTCATTAAGAACTCCTAATAAATTTAAATTAATTTTTTTGTCTTTTGTATTTTATTATATATTTCCACAGCACCAAACAGGTCATTAATAACACTCAGTTTACAATTGTCAGTCCATTGCAAATCATTCTACCCCTAATTTGGGCTAAATGGGATATTCCCCCTAACACGCAATTTCTCCTACCCTAATTTTCTGCTTTCACGTGATAAACTTCTTATCTTAAATATTTAAAATCCATTTTTCTATTTGATGTTCAAACAAAATAAATGGATGACAGAACTCCAAATGCTTTCTACAATGGAGAGAAGGGTTTTGCTGGTTTTTTTTTTTAAGAAAGGAAACAAAACCCAAAACTGAACAAATATTATCCAGAAAGAGGAAAAACAATTAAATTATACAGGAAAGCATCAGTGAGACAAAGCATCCATGAAAGGACTGAAAAAGCAAAAGTGAATTTCAAACTGCTTCCAAACCATAAATCTAAGTGATATAGGAACATATTTTGACATGCAACAGTAAAGCAAAACAGGAGAAGTACAAAGATTCATTAGTTCCTTTTGAGCACAGAAGTATTTCTTAAAATGAAACTAGCTCACAGGGCTCTGCTGTATGCATATATTCCAGTAACAACAGTAAATGTTTTGAAATAATGCTCCTCTAATAACTTTCTTTTTTGCAAATACTAATTTGGGCTAATTTTCAACAGAACTGATACTAATGGGTGCTGGCAGGTGCAGACACATCAAAACATTTGCTCTGACCCTCATACCGTGATTCTGGGAAGCTGGATAAAAAGTAAGACCATGCACAGACTTCTTCTGCAATCAGTTTACAACAACAAAAATTAAAAAATTCCAGAATAAACAACAGAAGTTCTAGTAAGTGATGCTGACAAAAGCATCCTGTAAGTATTAGTCAAATTCTGCAGTAAATGTGGATTAATACAACAAAGGTTTACTGAAATCAGCTGTATTAATTACCATCATTTCTTTCTGCCTCAAAACATCCAGACTGGACCCTGAGATTCCCAAGCAGAGGAATGTGGCTGCTGAACAGCTTTATGCAACTACCAAATCTCACCTGTTACAAGCAAGTCTGAGATGTGCATTTTAAATAAGAAATTCCAATTCTGCAGAAATAGCAATCACTTTAACCAGAAAGAGGCTTTTTACAAACAAGATCACCTTACTAACATACACAGCTACTTTGAAACCATCACTTTCAGAGGTTACAAAGATTGACTGCTATAAGTAATAAAAAATATTATTCCATTTAGATTTTGAAATTAATTCAGTAATACTTAAATAACAAAATTACTAATTGTGCCTCAGTAGTAAGAGAAGCAATCTCTACCTGTGTTGTTTTTGGCAGGCTTTTCAAGGCAAAGGAATGAGTCAGCTTTTTCCTGTAGCTTATGTTATACTCGCTGGCATCTCCCCAGCTCTGCAAGTCTCAAAAGTATTTCCAAGTGCTAGACGTGAAGTTACACCCACAAAGTTTATACAGAATGACAACATTTGTCCCCATCGTGGTTAAAATTTAACCAAAAACCGTAATTGAACTACAATGAAATGTCTTCTATGCATTCTGCTTTATTTCAGCTTGCTTTCTTTACAACAAATATACTTCATGAAAAGCTGCAAAACAATAGAATTGCTAATAAAGCAAAAAATTAACATTTCATCAAAAAATGCCACATGAATACATTCATACAGATGATTCACTTCATCAGCAAGAGAGCACGCGTTGCAATAGTTTACAATTAGCACTCTAGATGTGGTTTCCCATTTCTCCCTACATCTTTGGTGGCTTCAGCAAATTTTTTCCTGTCACTCCTACAAATGCCTAAATGCACTAGGAAGCCTTTCAACAGTTAGATATACTTCTAAAATTCTGAGAAAAAAAAACCACTACATTTCACAGAGTTCCTTAATTCTATATAGTCACTGCCTAATTCCCCAAACAAAGCACAACGGAAATAAAAAATTCAGAACTGAATGCGTTTTCCTGGCAGAGTGAAAGTAAAGAACATGTACAGATTTCTAAGAAGCTTAAGGATCAGCACACACCTGAGCTGACTCTAGCTCAGCAGGAATAAAAGAAAACAATCTACTCTCAACAAAACACAAAAATCATCCCCATAAAAAGGGAAAGTAGCCCACGAGGTGTCTCTGCTTTGACACACACACAAGTACCTTGGTCTTTGTCATCAATGTCACAACTCTGACATTAATGCTGCTTTCACCTTCTAAAAGAAAGGAATGCTTATGCTTAATACCAAAACATATTGTATTACTCCTTAAAACATTAATAGATAGCAGGAGAGTCAGATAAATCAAAGGCTATGCCTTGATATGAATATTTGGAAAATGTTCTGAACTCCCATATTTTTACCCCTCTCCTAGTTAATTTATGTACATTTGAATGGCAGCACTAAAATGCAAAGTTTAGGGATAAGCTACCTCATGACAATATATTTTTGGTTCAGTCTTTTTAGGTTTTTTTAGTCATTCATTGTAACATACCAGGTCTTAGAAAGTACTACCAGGGAAGAAATTTTAGGACACAAGAACTCAGGACACAAAAAGTCATAGAAGTACAGCCAAAAGCCTAAGGCCCCTTTGCTGAAAGCCATAATAACAAGAAATATCTACAGTGTTCCAATGACACCAGCTGTAGGCAGCCAACTGCCTAATCACTAATCCATAATAAAAAAATTAATTATGGAAGATTTAGCTTAGACGTTTGGAAAGCAGAAAATCCCAAGAGGAAGTAAGTGACCTGCAAGTTGTCTCAGTATTTCTCCAACAGCCTGTGCTGTACTGCTGGAGGGGCAGCAGCCCAGGGCTTGCACGACAGGCTAAGGAGAGGTTACTGAAATAAAACTAGAAACTGTTCAGATATTCAACAGCACTGTAAATAAATCCATTTTTAAGACACTCTGCTTTGAAAGTCTGATGGCTCTGGATGGCTCCTAGTTTTTGTGATAAAATTCTTCACAAGTAAGGCTCACTTCCAAAATAGCCACAGCACCGGTATAGATGCTGAGTCATAAATAATTTACTTAGTTTTTCTCCTACTCACACAGTCCCAACATGACTCAATGACAGACTAAACACTTGTCAAACACATGTTTATGAGATGTGTGTAATTTTTAGTTCAACTAGTCACAGGGTAATAAACTACAGAGACCTCATAGCAGCCAATTCACTATTAGTATATTATACAAATTTGTTCTAAAATTTGAATGTCTCAGGACAAATGAATGCTAAACAATCTTTGTAGAAACTACCAATACAGAGGTAGTACCTCTAAAAAACTAAGGTAGGTGGGTGTAGTGGTTTTGATGCATCCACAGAGCTCCAGCAGTACTATGGAGCAGTACTGGGATCTCAGGTGCTGCTTTTTGTTTGTTCTCAGAACGCAAAATTCTCTGTTAAAAGAAACCAGAGTCTTTTACCATGCACAGAAATCTGAATGTATTAGTCTCATTGCTTGTTTGATCACTATACAAGAAAAAATTGAGGTTATTTCTTAAGTAACGAAAATTACTTAAGTAACTAAAAATCTAAATTATTTCACTAAATTCCACCTGTTATTTGAAAAGAAGAGACAGAATTCACATTTTATTTTACAATATTACCAGCAAAGCCTTACCTAAAAATCTTCTTCACTCTCTTTCTGGTCAGAAAGAGAACTAAAATTTCATATACATCGTCCCAGCAACAAAATACCATAAAACACATAATCACAACCCCATTGTTACCCTCACATGAATAAAGCAGATTTTTGGAGGCTGTTTTGGGTTTTTTTTCTTTAAATGGATCAATGTGCATACAGCTATGTGGAAAGCCATACCATTATTACAACTGCCTACAGATCTATACATTTCATATAATCTTCCATGAAAAAATACATTAACAGGAAATGTGTTTTACCAAGGATTACGAAAGAAAGAAAGTAAAAACAATGAATTTAATACTGTTGTTAAGAATCAACAAGTCTTCTGTGCTACCACCCAGCTGCATAAAATACACAGCATGCATCTGAGCTTACTCAAGGACACACAAATGTCACTTTGAAAGCTGCAAAACACTGGAAATACAGAGAACGAGAAATATAACAATTTTTGCAAGCAGGGATCCCTAGTTTAACAGATAATACATTAAAGACTTCCAAAGGGGATTCTATAGTCCTTTGTAAAAGACAAGTTCACACACAATTGTGTCCTACTAGGAGAGATTAACGCTGCAGTCGAACACACAAAAAAACTCCTGAATTTCCTGGAGAACAGGCACCATGCCCATGGGATGCCTGCACCACTGGGATGCCCATCCACCAACACTGCCTGGGATTATCTAACTCAGGGCTTCCTTCTTCCCTCCCTCTGCTGGCAGCAGGGTTCTGAATGCTGGACAGGCTCCTCACTGCAGGAACAGTGAGTATAAACCTGCTGTGCTGACAAGAAATGTTCCACAGGACACCAAGATCCACAGGAGAACACCTGTCTAAAACAAAACTTTAAATGCTCCTTAAAAAAAAAAAAAAGGTACAAACCTCTGCTTCTAGCAGGCAGATGTGACTGTTCATTTGACCACAAGGAGAATGTTATTAACACACTGACAAGCCCGTGCTCCCAACAGTGAAAATCCCTCAGATCTAGTCCTAATGAGAGGAACACACCCTGAACTTCTCACTGGTCCCACAGTGAGTGCTGTCAAATACGTGCCATATTCAGTATGCAATCCTAAAGTAAAGAAAATAGCAGGTCAGCAATACAAACTAAAAGGGGCAGTGTGATGAACAGCACCACCACCAAGTGCAGTCCTGGTTCCCAGGCACTGAAGCACAGCCTGCTCACAATGCAACAGGAGAGCTGCTGAACACAGGACATAAACACCCACTGAACACTGCCCCACATCTCAGGAAAAGAAAGGGCCGTGTGCCAAACTCAAATTAATCACCTAGCTTCTGGAAGTGGACTAATTCAAATCAACCAAAATAACACGGAGAGAGATAACACATCAAAGCTGTAGCAGGGCAAACCAGAGAAAGAGACAAAAGACAGTGTTAGTGTATCAGTTTTACCAGCTCCAACTGACATTTGCTACACCTTATAACAAAAGGATTGTTACTGGTTAGAGCACTGTAAGATACAAATAACAGATTGCTGATAAATGTCAAGAGCCCATTTTTTGCCATTCCCACCTAAATGGGCACCTCCAAGAGAAATAAAAAATTGCCAAATCCTACCTGATTTTTTTACAGTTTATTTTTTTTGTCTCTTCAGTTAATTTTGTTAATGTTTGTCTTTTTTCCAAAAGACATTACATAGATGTAAACACACATATACAAAATTGGTAGAGTCAAAAAAAACCTGACAAATATTCTTTTCCAAGAAGTTTACACGCAAGATGCAAAAAAACTCCATCTGTCTAAGTTATCCATTTAAAATTAAAAGTTCTAGTTGAGAGTTGAAGCTTTATAAAAACAGATGTTCAAAATATGCAATTTCTCCTTCCAAGATAGAGAATCACTTCTTGTCAAGTGATTCATGGAACCTGAGTATGACAGGAACTGCAAGTCATCCCATCTCCAGGTGCACTAAACTGCTGGTTTTACTGAAGTTACACTGTGCTTTGATCCTCTACCAGAATAATCAAGCCAAGTATAGCAGGAAGGCACAAAGGTAATTTTTAAAATAAAAAGGGGGGGGGGTGTATATATATACACAATCATTATACACATATTAGATAATAAACGCCCCTCTTCCTCCATTATTTTGATAAAATTTATTTTCTTCTTAAAGCAAATAAATATTACCATGTCTCTTGGAAAAGACACGAAATAAAAACAATTTTAAACCAGGGAACAGGAGTAACAACAGAAATGACCATCCTGGAAAAAACAGAAAATTAAGTGTGGTGAATCCTGCTTTTCATTCAAAAACACCTGTTCCGATTACCAGTATAAAGCCATGCTGCATATGAAGGACTTGAATTTTTCATTAAATCTGTGAAAGGCAGAGCAGATGACTTCACTTACTTTCATGCACAGATTCAAGCACTGGATCTCAAGAGAGCAAAGAGCTCTCACCTGTGTAATAACCTCACACACATCAAGGTCCACACTGCATAAGGTCAAGTCACTAATGGGTGATTTTCCTTTAAATATGTACCATCATCAGAAACATTTCAACAGACACGGAGTTGGGATTTTTCACACTTTTATTTTATTGTTTTTACACAAAGTTTAAGATATATTTATCTGTCAATCTTACCTTCACATGCCAAAAGAGAAGGCCAGAGTCTAAATGGGCAAGCTATGAAACCACCAGACTTTACAACGGACAGAAATTCCTAACTTCTGCTTCCTCAGATGGTAAAAATTACTGTAAATTAATAGAGCTGAAAGAAATTACACTCAGGAAATAACATACCAGCAACCCTGAGAGGCTTAAGAGAGCTGCATCCATTTATAGCAGAATGCCTGAAGAGATCATTATATTATCTATGTTGATCTTCTGTATCTCACAGAACATCTGAAACATTTTGTCGCCCAGCCTATAATAAGCCCTGTAATTAGGCTACAGTGTTCTAACACAGAAAAACCCTGAGCAGCTCTACATGCAGCAGACCACCACAAAGGCCAAGCCACATGCAGCAGAGGGGAACTAATTATTGGCAAAATTAGGCTTCATGATCCTACCAAGCAATTTTTACACTGTTGCTTCATATGAATTCCTCTGCAACTCAAGATAAATTAGAGGCAGTTTATATTGTCATAGAGCATCCCATATAGAGGATTAGAGATGAAGACTTCTAATTGGGGGTAAGTAATCTTTTAAGGTTCAAAAATAGGAGGCTGACGTTTCAGTTCTAAACTGAAAAGAAAAAGGAATTCTGTTTAATTCTTAACAAAAGACAAAAGCGATTATTAGAAAAACTAAACCCAGAAAAGAGAGCCTTACACTTAACCCAGGTTTAGCTTTGTTTAAAGGTAAAACCAAATGTCCAAAAGATACAGAACACAGTAACAGTAATAGGAAAGACACTGGTGACATTTTAACCCTTAATACCAAATTCTGGCCAGACCAGGGGGGAAAAAATGCAGAGGCAAAGTAAGCAGCAGGAATATTTCCTCAGTGCAAACCAAGTAATCCTTAGAAAAGCTTGCACAAACACACAGTACTCGTAGCACAATGTAAGAAACTTGTTTTGTGAACTTAATAACCTCTGCTGTCTGTGCATTCTGAGGAACTTCTCTGTCAGCCCATGTCAGTACCTACTTCTCTGTTTCTGTTTGGGATCCTTCTGCTTTCCAGCTCAGCAGGGCTCCTTCTTTTGGTTGTTTTGGCTGAAGTCCCAGAGAAATAACAACGCCCTTGAGCTGAGTGTCAGAGAATTCAAGAAGCAACAGGTGCCCAAGGGAATCTTCAACCTGGGTCTTCAGCACAGCCTCTGAAAATGCATGACTTTTTTCTCCCAAACAGGAATATGGTATTGAGATACAGACAGGCTGAGTGAAAAGCAAGAGCAAACAATTTCTTTGAGCCAAGAACTTCCTTATGTTTTTGGTTTTTCCCCCTTTTGCTGCAGGAGTGCCCCTGAACTTTGGTTGATGACATCCAAATGGGATTTGCTTGGCTTTCTATTTATTAGCCTGGGTGCCTCACAGAAGATTTCCTCATCAAATACTGACTTCTGACTTTACTTCCAACATCACAGAAGTAAAGGAATTGACATTTAAAAGCCTCTGAATCAGATGCAGAAAACAAAGTGAAATTAGAGAAAACAGAAATTGTGTTCTTCCCATTTACCTAACACTGGGGGCCAAAGGATGGCAGAGGAGCCCTGACCAAAATCATCATTACTTCACTGCTGTCTTCATGACCTGTAAACCAAGTTCTTCTAGTTTGGTTTTCCTTAGAAATAAAAAAAAAAAAAGTGTTGCTCTGAGTTGAATAACATATTTAGTGCCAAACTAAAGGATTTCTTTAGTTTTTCATCTCAGCTTAAAAAACCCCAAGACTTTTTGGTGGTTGAATTAAAACAAACCCTCCCCAGTTTCTAGGCACTGAATTGGTACTTGACTACTGAATTTAAGGTATTAAAAAAAAAAAAACCACAACTCATACCCCACCACATGTGTATAATGCAGTTTTAATTCCAAAATAAAAAATGCTACATTTCTCATAAGTCATGAGCCTTCTCTGAAGTTCTCCTGAAATGATAGAAACTCTTGCCTAACAGAGATAGTTGATTCTCTCACAACCCAGAAACTCCTTTTCTTCACTCTTCTCTTCATTCTTTTGTTTCTATCTCCTTGTTAGATTAGCAGGATTTGGCTTTCACTCCCACTCCCGTTTTTACAAGGCTGCTTTGAATAAAAATGAGCCAGTGTCCTGTTAATGATAGACCCTTAGGGCATCTCCTTCACTTACAGTCTCCTCAACGCTATTTTTTTTTCTTCTACAACTTACCATTTCATAGACATTCCTCTCATTCACCTTCTGCCTAGTTTCAAAAACTGTGCACCTTCCTCAAGTACCTCTTGCATCCCTAATTTTCTATCCTTTCTTACTTTCCCTATGCCTTTTTTAAGCTTGCACATTTGGGTCATCACTTCTTTCCTCTCTATATTCTACTTCTAGATCATCTAGTAATCACTAATAAAATTAAGTAATTAAAGGTGTTCTCACAGCTTTAGAAACTTCACTCTGCTTTCTGCTCATTCTGGAGTCTCAGAAGAGACTTACTTGCTCTGGCCATTTTTCATGGCAGCTCTCTCATTCAACCCAACCTGTTTACCATTTATTGTAATGCACACAATTTACAAATTCCCCAAAACCACATCCAACAGATCTAATGGACTGCATTGGGAACTTCACAACCTGAACAGAATGCAGAAGGCTCCTCCTTGCCTTCCAGTAAACACCTGAATTTTCAAAAGAGCTCATGCCATGTCACTACAAACTACTATGACAAAAGATGTTTTAACTCCATCACATCTGGGTTTTTCTAACTCCATCACATCTGGGTTTTTCTAACTCCATCACATCTGGGTTTTTCTGTTTGTAGCCACTGATGACAGACACTCCCTTCTGCTCACTGGCATCTCACTCTCATACCTTGACATGTTGCAAAATGAAGACTGTGTTCATTTTAACACGTAGTTTCAAGTGTTGGGAGTTTGTACTGGTTTTTTACAATAGGTTACAGTTGAAACCATATCCATAGCCAATTTTGGAAATCTAATTTTTTTATAACAACTTTCTGATATTTTGGACTGCTCCAAAGGTCATTTATTCAGAAAAGATTAAAAGAAAAAGGAGGAAATCAAGTGTTTTACAGTTTAAAGGAAGACCACTTGCTTTTTAATTAAGTTTGTTGTAGTTTATATTCCTAAACCTTAAGAAATTGGATTAGTAGTTTCTTTATTTACTAATCCTATGAAGAGTCTTAAAACACCTAAGACTATTTTGCTTGGTTTTATTGGTTTCCTCCTATTTGTCTGCACATTGAACCTTGTTGCAAAATAGATGAGAAGTTTTTTCAGGGTAAGTGTTTGCTGGGTTTTTTGTTTGTAATTAATGATGTCTGGATAGCACCAAATCTAAACAAAGTTATGGCTTTAATCATCTAACTCATTTCTGCACAACCACCAACAACAGAAGAGCGACAATCCTAATTTTAAATTAAATTAAAAGCACATGAAATTTTGAAAAAGTTGTTTTACCTTCCATTTCTTCCACAGGAACCTAATCCCTCCAAAACCCATGTGTGTACACACAGGTCTTCTAAAAGCACACTACCCTTCCTAACGCTTCTTACAAAATGAAGCCAAGAGGAAATTAAACACAACACGAAACGTGGCTTTAGAGGACAAGGAAGAAATGAAAAAAGCCTGAAGACAATCACAGCAGAGCAGGGTTTGTACAACTCAGGGTCACAGTTACTTGGAGATGAGGCTTTAACAGACCAGAAACAGTCTGCACATAACAGCCTGTTTGTCCCAGCCACGAGACATCCCCAAATTTGAAATAAAGCTACCAGCTGTCTTAGCAAGATGCCATGTCACTGTTATGTGAGGTTGATCTATGAAGTCATTTTCTTAGAATACTTACCACTAAATCCCAGTTATTTTGTTCAAGCAACGTTATAGCTTCATCAATATTTTCAATACCAGTACATGCCTAAAAATAAAAAGAAGCAGTAAAAAGAATTAAAAGCATTGATCAAAATCAGGGTATTAATACTTATAATTCAATTCATTTCAGCAGGATGACAGGAAAGGTATAGGTTTTCCCTCTCTTTTACAAAGAGGTAATCCAGAAATCAGACTTCAAGTTTTGAACATCAAACATTTAGATATAATTCCCTGTTCCACCAGAGGACTCTTGTGTAACCTTGAGCAAGCCACCTAGGGAAGCAAGACCAAGTAGTTATTTGTAAAATTAGGACAACAGTGCTGTTCCATAAAGGCGTTTTGAGAATTCTGCCTTCAAAACTATGAAGCACTCATACTACTCTAAAAGGGAGCACAAAAAACCTTGAAGTTCTAGCCCTGTACTCTGGCTTTACCTAGTTCAAGAAATCTAACACAATAGCATTTTGAAGGTAATGTTAACCCTCATAAAACTGTATTTTGAACTGAGCTTAATTCCAAACACAAGAGCACCTCTACTCAGCAAAAACTGAGATGCAGCAACCTGCTGCCTTTTTTTGATACCCAGATCTTTTCAACTATTCAACTTCAGCAGGCAGAGCATTGCTATTCATTTTGCTACCATTCACATTGAAGCATATCAGATATATTTTACCAAAAGAGAAAAAAGGAAACAGCTACGTTTCTTCCTGGAATTTATCTTTCATCCTAACCATCCTAACTGTATTCAAACACACAAGAGGAGTTCAGATTTCTACACGATCTGAAACATGATTGTGTTCCTTCTGCTCTACCACACAGTTATATAAAACTGTGGTATATAAAATTGCATGCAAAAAATAAAACAACAAACCTTTTAGCAGTAATAATACAGAGCTAGATAGACAGCAGCAGCAAACAGATCAGCTTTCCTGATTCCCTTTATGTTGTAAGAGAAGAAGGAGGCTAAGCCTAAGCAGACACTTTTTTCCTTCCAAGACATCAAGAGCCATCAGCTCATGTATTTCCCATGTTCTGACTTTTTTCCCAATTTACAACCATGAAAACATAAAAAGAAGAAATCACGAAGAAATTCAAGGCCAATTCTCTCCTCCTAAATTCAACCCTAAAAAATTCCACAGTTAAAAAGCACGACATGCAGTAAGTCAACACAAAATGGACCAGTCTGAAGGACCACAAGAAGAAATCATGGAGAATTTTGCCTGCAGAGGGGAGGCAGCAGTTTCTACTGCTACACAGAGCTCTCATGACCACATTGATCCTCTCTGCAACCAGAAAAAATTTCTTCCACTTCAGAGCATGCTGTGTTAATTCTGAATTTCACCCACTTCACATTGGGAGTGCTAAAAAAACATCACTTGGCTCCTCAGAAGCATCATTTTGCCTTCTTTTCCATTATTTCTTGCAGTTATTTCTGAAGTTAAAAACTGAACAAAACTGCAACACAATCCCCAGAAAATGCTTATACATTTATATACACTTATGCCAGGTAGGTTTGAAGAGCACAGGGCTTGAGCTTGTCATTTCTGGAATCACAGGATGGTTCATACTACCCATCAACCTGCCACTGGAACTGATTCCAACAGATCTGCTGCAAAAAAACCTGCTTTGAGGAAAAGCTCTGCAGAAGTCTGAAATTCTGTTTACATTTGAGTGAAATACACTTAATCTGGTCATTACAGAAATAGTTACTATTTCTCATTTGTCAGCCCTGCAAAATCTGCATGACCTTTGAAGAACCACCCTGTGTTCCAACCTACATTAAGAACTTGACCAACAATGTTGTTTTCACCCCTGGGCTGTGCAGATGAAGTTGAGGAGATGGTACCTACAATACAGCATTTAACACTGGTTTTAGTTGTCCCCTCTTTTTATCATTCCTGCAGCTCTGCTGACTTGCCACTGTCCTCTCTCAGCCCATAAAACTGCAAATCAATCCAGCTCACTTCAGCATACTCTCATTTTGACATAAACTAAACAAAATTAACTTATCCTTCTGCCAGAGCACACAGTGAAAGGAGTTAACTCATCACAGTGAGGGCAGAGTAATTAAACAACTAATTCACCTCTGTGTCTGCATCCTTCCTGAATCATTTTTCTGGTGATTTACAACATAAAACAGAAGCCTGCTCTTGGTCACTTAGCAATGCAGAGTCACTGGGTAACAAGAACAGACAGGTGTAAACACCAGCTGAAAATAAAAACCATCAGAATTCTTACTAGCCATGACAAGCAGTTTTGGTTAAAATCTTTGCACCATTTTTACAGTCCTTTTTAATACTTGACTTTGAGGAGTTCTTAAATGAAGATTTCACTCTCCAGATGGACCATTTTCGCTAGTTGTCAATAAAACAGAAAACAAACATTTCAGAATTGGACCAGGAAAGAATGAGTGCTACTGATCAATGTAACCATAAAACAGACACTCCCAGATCTCCAACACACTGTTAATGGCAGAATTGCAGCAAATTAAGACTATTTAGAATCTTATTATATTTCACTATTTCAATATTCAAACACTACATACTACAACACACAAATCCTTGTATCAAGTCACAAGCCATCAGTGAGACCAAAAACCCCCAGCAACCAAAAATTAAAGGTGCTTCCTTGTACCTGCATCATGTCATACACGCTAAACTAAAGAAAATCATCTGGTTTGCATGTCTGTGATTTTCCCTAAGAAATTAAGCACACAAGACAGGCAGTTCCTCAATGGCAAGGGTGACATGACGTCAAAGGCTCTGTGGTGACAGATCAGTCCCAGAACCACCTGGCCAGCTCCTGCCTTTGTTTCCTTTAGGGAAACGCACACGGGAAACCAGCAGGTTCCATGAGCAACAGAATTAACAAAGTCTGGTTCCTCATGGCTTTGCCTCTCATCCCTAATTGCAAGGGCTGATTTAAGCTTTTCCCATGGCTGGAATATTTATAAGAGCTTCTTTTAATGGACTACTTCCCATATTACCTGGTTGTATTTTCATTATATTTGGAATATTTCATTAGTACAAGTCCAAGGGACGCCTGGCACCTTAGGGCTCTATGCCTCACTTATCTAAGAAGGCAGACTAGAATTCACAGGGTTTAATTATTTACAGTACATAAAGATTTTTTCCTCATGTTTATTCCTTTTATTCTACCCAAGCAAGAAACAAACAAACAAAAATTTAATGAGAAAAAGAAAGTTAAATTTGTCCAGAAACAGAAGTGAAAAAACCCTTAAACATACAGCACAGCAGATAAGCCCTAAAGATGCAAAAATGCATCTTTGAGCAAGTAAAGTGAGGGGCTGAGGAGACTTTTTTATTATTCACAGATTTTTATTCAGCTTTATTTTTATGAGAGACCTGCTTAACAGAAGGCAATAAATATTTTAAAAGAAAATTCCTACCTGAATACTACTAAATCTTGTTTCAGTTAACAACCAGCACATCCTCTAAGTCATCAAAAGATGAAAGAAACAAACCACCACAGAAAAGATAAAACCTTGAAGGCTCACTGATTTGTAAACCTTTACACATCAGAAAGAAACCAAAGAATTTTTTTTGGAGGACAAAGGAGAAGAAAAGGTAGAACTAGTTCCTCCTCCTCTCTGCATTTCCTGTAAATCTAGGATATCATTTTCAGCTTTCACAGCAGCTCCAGAGACTCTGCAGTCACTTCTGTGCTTTTCCAGACCACACAAGAGGAAAACGAATGCGAAGATGAGAAAACTATTGTTGTGTGCTGAATACACAATCAGATTCTGAAGATAAAGTTACTGAATGTTAGAGCAACTTTCTTAGCATCCTGCTTTTCCAGGGCAGGTAAGTGTTTCCACCAGACAGACTGGAATTTTCACATAATAAAATTTCAGAGTGTTCTCCAAATTTTTTTTCCGGATAGCTTCATATCCCCACAGCGATGGAGACCTTACCCTTGGAATGCTTCACAGGTAACCATTAGGGTCCTGTCCTTGCACAGTAGCATTAACCTTAACAAAAGAAACAAAGAAGTGACTGAGGAAAGAATTCAAAAGGAAAGAAGGGGCAAAGTCTGTCTGTGAGGGCAGTCAGACTCCAAGGCATTTGAGACAAACCTAGGAACTGCTTCCAGAAAGCTGTAATGCAGGATGACAGATTGGCTCTCCTAAATCCCTTGCAGGGTGGTCTGATCTCAGCAGCTGTAACAGCTGGATCTGGGTTTTGAGACCCTCTGTGACACTCCAGCCCAAGAGCCCAGGCTGCAGCCCACCTCCACAGCCCAGGGGAGCAGCTGCCTTCCCCATCTGGCACAGCTGCTCCCGGCACCTGCCGCAGGGACGCGGGCGTTGTTCCACGGCAGAGCCGGACGGGCCAACTGCTGCTCCCAGCTCAGAGCAGGGCTGTTCCTGCAGCCCGGCCTGGGACAGCAGCAGCAGCTGCTGACACTCACACACTGCCAGGCCACTGCTGCCCCGACAGGCAGCGGCTGCAGCTGCTGCACAGGAGCTGGCAGCAGATGGCATTTGGCAGCAAGGCAGGATGTGCCTCACCTGCGGCACCGCTGCCCTTCTGGCCAAGGCAAATGTGGCAGGCAAAGCATCCAAAGGCCACGTCTGGCCCAACAGCAGCAGCTGGATATGGAGGACTAAGTCTCAACATTCCTTTCGAACAAGGAGTAGCTCCCTGTTCCTCCTCCTAAGCAGTAGCTGAAGGACTAAGTCTCAACATTCCTTTCAAACAATTCCTTATTTCCTTTGGCTACTAACAGTAGCTGTATTTTCTCCAAAAAGGGTCCATCTCTAAGCTAACCCAAACTAGACCTAGAACATTTTGTACAACAGGTTCAGGCCCATTAAAACCAGGCAGACAGACAGCTGTGAATTACACTGGGTACCACTCGCTCCTGTAACAGTCAGATGAAAAATAAAATCATCTGTAGCTCAGCCCATCATTTCAATGTTTATCCAAAGCTACAATGCCCAAAGAAACAACTGCATCAAGGCACCGAAAGATTCAACAGGATTACCTAGGAAGAAAAGCTTTCACCCTCTGGGATCTCCCACAAAAGCTCAGGAAGTCAGCACTAACACACCTGCAAGTGCACAGACAGCACCCTAGGAAGTGCTTACTTCTGAAAGCACCAAATAAATTTTTATCACTAGACAGAGCATGGCAACTAGAGCTAACTCTATCTCATAAAGATATATGAGGTTTCCAAGAGACAGAAGAAATGCTGGCAAAGAACATATATTGTTAAAAATCAATTCACTATCCCTTGGACAACTTACTCTTCAAAAATTGAGAGAGACTGAGAGCATGGAAAACTCTTTGAGTCCAGGCCACAAACCTGCTCAGAAGGACAGCTGAATTACCCAGATCAGCAGCTTAAAAACAACAAACCACTCAGAGCTGTTCTGAGTAGCATTTGATATATAGCAAATGATATTACTTATCTCCTTGCATATTTCCTGTATAAAAGAACCAAGATTTACCTTACTGTTTTATTCACCTCCTCAATTTCAACCAGACAATTCACAGACATACTTTGACTCCCTGCCAGGTTTTGCATATCTCCAAAGACAGGGAGTCTACAGCCTCTCTGTGCATTTTGTTCCAGTGCTTTACCACCTTCACTGAGAATTGTTTTTTCCTTATATTGAATTATAATTTCCCAAGCTGTAACCTATATCCACTGCCTCTCACCCTCAGACTCCAACTCTAAGAGAAATTTGATTCTTTATTGTCTGTTATCACCCACTGTACAACTGCGACAGCAACCAGATCCTCCTGTAGCCTCCTCTCCCAGGCTACACAAAGCCAGCTCCCTTAACATCACCTTTCACACAAAAATGCTCCAGCCTCCTCCCTTCCTAGGTAACCCTTCACTGGACTTGCTCTGCTTTGTCAATGGAGTGGCTGACAGTGAACTCAGTACTCCTGGCAGCAGTGTTTTCCTGTACAATGGGAAAGAATGGCCTCCTCAGACTCCTGCAACACTGCTGCAGCCACTAAGTGGCTACTACGACTTCTAGAAAAATCCTTAAGTTCCCTTTCCAAGAATTCCTAACAAAAATCAGGTTTCTGGATGCAAGATTTTTAAACAATCCAATCCTGAGTTTCCTCTGTCTAGAATCAAACATGGTACTTCGCTTCTTTTTCTCATCCATTACAAGGAGAATGGCTCAGTAATCACGGATAATTATCAAGTCTATAAAGAACCAAGGCTAGCTCCAGATTGTATCAGCTAGAAGTCCACTGAAACCCAGAAAGGTTTAGGACACTAATTCACCCATGTATTAGTAAGTCAGAAAATTTTCTGTAAATTCACACATACACTGTTGCAATGGTGATTACTTCAAAGCTTCTAAAACAATGTGTAACACTTTTTCCCCCAAAACAGGTAAAGCTAAGCCAATATGCCCAGCCAAGCAAGTAAAGGCTTTAGTACCATAATATCAAATTTAAGATGCCTGTGTAACTCCCTTCTGGGCTATCAAGAGATGCAGCAAATTCAGACACTCACAACTCAGATTTTTTGGTACCTCAGTTCTTCTCATCCCACAGTCCCACCAGTATCAGGATCACCTCCACAGACTTCATCAGCTACACCCCTCTGTGGCATCCCTGCTCGTTCTAACCTTGCAACAACCCGACCAGAGCATCGAGACTGTTCTTAATATGAGTCATCCGTGGTTATTAAATTAACTTTTACTTCTGTTTCAGACAAACACTTAAAAAACAACATCCAGGCATATCGACCAAGACACAGACTGAAAGGTCACCTACTGCAAGCATCTAACTGAAGAGATAAGAATGCTTCTCTAGTTTTTTCCATAACTCAGAAGACCATCTGGTAAAAATTAAGCAGATTCACCAGCTGTTGGTTTAGCAAAACAAGCTAATTTACTTACCAGCATCAGAAATCAAGAAAGGGTTTTAGGCAAATATGCCAGAATAAAGTTTGCCCAATGCATTTCAACTCCTACACCCAACTATTTACAAGTTTCATCATTCTGCTATTTGAGCATCCCCTTAAGCAAAGCGAGGTGGGGAGGGAAGGGGAGAGAGGAAAAAATAATATTTATGAAGGTCACAGAAGACATTTCAACCTGTAGCTACCAAGCAGACAGGAGTGAACTTTGCCCATGCTCTGAGATGACTGCAAGCCTTCCAAACAAAGCAAGCTGAGGACAAAGTCTAAACTGGTAGCATGAAGCTCTAACCACTTCTCAGCAGAACTAACTAACTCAGCACCACACTAACCACTTTCAAATGGATTCCAGCAGACTGTGAACTCTCTCAAGACTCTGGAGCAAATTCTGATTCCAGAATACCACGAAGGCAGATCCCTAGGAAGCCCATGAGCTGAGCCAAGACATGAACTCAAGCCTCCCAAGCCCCATGCTAACACTCCAGTGTTTAAGCCACACACGTTACATACAAAGAGCAGTGGTCAAACTGAATTAAAAAACAAACCAAAAGTCAGTACCCGTTAATTAGTACTCTATGCTACCAAATCCATTTGTCTTTCCTGAGGACTGAAGACAGCCTTTAACCAACAACTACAAAAATGTTTTAGTTAGGATTATCCCAAAGTTTTTGTGTTTGTTTAATACTTTTATTAAGTATGTCAGTGAAGGCAAAACCCTAAGGTTTCCTGAATCATTTTGCCCTTACAGTATAGCATAAGAAAAATTGATGGAAAAAAGAAAATAATTGTATGGGTCAAGCAAACGCTTGTGGCACATTTGCACTCATCTCCTTTCTCCTCATTGTCTCAAAAGCAGCAGAACTTTAAAAATAACTCAGTAATAAATAAAATCTACTTTCTAGATAAGCACACAAAGGAAGAGCACTAATCCATACAAAAGAACATTTTAGTCAGCATTTCACAAGCACCCTTAATTTTTTGTGAAGAACAGGCCAGCAAGGAACAGACATATTCTTCAAAACCTGGAAAAGGCACTGGCATGGTTTAACTCCAGCCAGCAGCCAAGCCCCGTGGAACTGCTCACTCACTGCCCCAGCAGTGGGGCCAGGCAGAGAATCAGAAGGGTAAAAGCTGGAAAACCCACAGTTTGAGATAAAAACAGTTTAATGGAAAGCAAAAGCCACCCATACAAGCAAAGCAACACAAGGAAACCATTCCCTGCTTCCCATGGGCAGGCAGGTGTTCAGCCACCTCCAGGACAACGGGGCCCCAGCACATGTAGTGGTTACTTGGGAAGACAAACACCATCACTCCAAAGATCCTCTCTTCCTCTTTCTTCCCTCCACTTCATTTATGATGTCATATGGTCTGGAAAATCCCTTTGGTCAGTTCAGGTCCCCTGTCCCAGCTGTGTCTCCCCCCAACTTCCTGCGCCCCCAGCCCCCTTCCCAGTGCAGCAGTACAAGAAGCAGAAAGGGCCTTGGCTCTGTGCAAACTCTGCTCAGCAATAACAAAAACATCTCCTTATTATCAGCTCTGTGTCCAGCACAAATCCAAAGCACAGCCCCGTAACAGCCACCAGGAAGAAAATTAGCTCTACCCCAGCCAAAACCAACAGGCATCCAGAGCAGGGAAACAGAAGCACATTCAAACTCCAAGCACAGGTCATACCAATAGCACAGGCCAACAAGGGCTGAAAAGAAAAAAAAAAAACAAACAAAAACAACAAAGCTAAACAAAAAACAGTTTTCTAACAACATTAATACGATATAAGCTTTTAAAAGCATCAGGACAAGAAAGCCTGACAGTAAGTCAATGAGACCAAAGGAAGAAATTAGTAGAGGGTATTCAAGGAAGGCAAGGACATATCAGAAAATTCACATGAATTCTGTGCACTGATACCCACTACTGAGAAACTTTGAGACCATCCTGTAACACAGCTGATCTGTACAGAAGACACGCTCATCCTAAAATGTCAGCAGAGACACATAGAACAAACCACTAGATTTGTGAGAGTCCCCAAAACTTTAAAGGCTCTTACATACAAGTTTTTCACAGCAGACTCCCCTTGAAATCAGTCTTGATTGAAGGTGAAATCAACATCACATTCCCACAGTGTGAACATGAGTATTTTGTGGTGCAAACCAGAAGGTATTAAGATTTCTACAGTTCAAATTTGACTTCTGTACTAATAAGAAACAGCAGAAATTCCAATAAGGTATATAGAATAGGCTTAGTATGTACATGTATACAACACACTGAGGAAAAGTGAACACACCTTCTATAGAGCAAACTCACATATCACAAAACTACTCAAATGTCTCTCAAGAACCCAGTCAGTTGAAGAACACAAGACTAACTCAAGCTGACACAGTTTATTTCCTAAGTTTTACAACAAACCCCATCATCAAGCTTTCAAAATGCTGACTTCCAGAAACTAGGATGAGGCAAATCCATTCACATTCTGTTTCTTTCAGCTCTTTCCTAAGCACCACCCACTGCTGTAGAACAGACATTAGGCCAGCTGAGTCTTCGATCTCGGCTGATATGGCACCTTTGGTATTTGCTCACACAAACAACCTGACCTTTAGAAAAAAAAAAATTATAGAAGTGACTCAGTTTCAGTGTTCTTGTCTCTACAAATTGTTTTCCGCAACAGATAAAATATGAAACCTATATAAAATAACCCAAGGGCTAACGTATTCTGTTCTAGTTTCAAAATGTCTCTTAAGAACTCCAGCTTTAATGAATTATCTTTTGAAAGTATTAACTACTGCTGTGGAACTAAGACCTGCTCAACCAGTCAGACATAGAGGACCAGTAGATGACTATTTCAATAGACCGAACAACATGTCATGCATACGTGAGGGCTTTGATTTCCTTTTTGAGCAGTTTCTTTTTACAATTGCACATTAACTAGTCAACTCTAAAAAATGGGTTTAATTAGTAGGTATCAATCCAGCCAGCGAGCATGTCATTTCCTTTCATCCAAATAATGAGGGACGAGTAAAATGTTAGGTACTTCCCCAGGCCTTTTATTCTAGTTCCTACAGTAGTTAAAGGAAGGACTCATCTAATGGCTGCCCCACATATGCACAAATTTATTCACTGACTAGAAAAATAGGAAATCCTATCAAAGTTATGCCAGGTAGTTCCTTTTAAAAGGTACCTTTTGCTTCTAGTATGGAAATCTCATAAGGACTGCCCAAATACAGAGGAAAACTGTATTTTCTACCCTTTCAGGCTTTCCAGCTCCAATACAATATTCTCACAATGGGAGATGCTCAAGGCCCCTTAAGACATACAGCAAATGGCTCAAATGATCATCCTCTTCCACACAAAAATATGAGCTCAGGAAGTGTAAAGTTTACTGTAAATGATCCTTACTTACCAAGATGTATTAGCCATGTGGTATTTTCAATATGGCAAATAATTTTCACAGTATCTTTCAATCAAAGCCCATTCCTAGCCTTTGGGAGTACATATAATTAATATTGGTTGTCATGGCATTTGAAAAAGGATCCTACAGCTACCACCTCTCAATCTGTTTCAGTGACCTACTAACCCAAATACCTATATGAATGGGCTGATGGAAATGGTGACATGATTACTATGATGTGAAGAGTCTTTTCAAGGTAATTGAATGAAAAAACCAGAACAAACCTCTTTCTAAAGACAAATTGGTGCTCCAGTGGTAAATTATTTAGGTTCCTACAGCAGGGGTGTAATGCACACAAATCATAGTCATAGTAGCCTCTTTCTTTTCTGTAAATGTCAGTGAGTATTTCTAATTAACTATCTGCCCTTACACAGCAGAAATTAACTGGCTTTTCCATGAAGAGCTATCAATGGGAATATCCAAGTTATGTTTCTAAAAGGGCACCACTCTTACTCCAACTTCTTATTTGTGACTCTGGAACCCACTTCACCTTCAGTTTAAAGGCCAGTAAATCAAATTAGCCTTGTTCTGATGAACCTGAACTTTGGGATGACAAAGGAGCCTAAACATATCTAAAGAAATGAAACTCCAAAAGCCCACAAAGAATAAATTAATGGAAGTGATGGCAGAAGTGACTGTAGCAGACAGTGAAAATGGCAATAACCAAGTTAGAGTACACTAAGCATGCAGTATGTTTTTATCCTCTCTCTTGGCCCTAGGGCCATTTGCAGAAAGCAAAACTGATTGTGTTCCAAACCAAGAGGTCCAACTACCAGTTCCAAAGTTGTTACTGACTGGGTAATGCACAAAATCATAATGGGATAAAATCCAACAAGGATTAAAAGGAATTCTAATCAAAATGCAAATTAAGAGGCCTCACAAGTATGAATTTCAACATCCTACAGTGTCCTAAAGGCCTCTTTTTTACACTCAAAAACAGTCCTGTATCTATTTTAAAATTTAACTAAACATACAGTAATCTATATCCACCAAAACAGGTCAGGTAAAGCAGTGCTGAGCATCTGGGCACCTGACTATTAGAAACCAGCAGAGCCCACTTTTAACTAAAGATACCCAGCAGGAGGTATGATGAAACAAACCTGTCTATCCCAAACCCTGATTTCCAATCTCTAGAGTACAGGATTTCCTTCCAGCTACTGTGGAGAGATCTGCAGAGCTCAGTTCAGCACCCACTGCATTCTACATTCTGCAGAGAGGCCACAGGAAAGGGAGGTTTGGTGTGAATGAGACTGAGGTTTAAGCTCAGACAGATCTGAACAGATGTACTCCCAGGTATATAGGACACCTTCTGATGAAAATGGAGGCCTCCAAGAACCTTAAATCTTTGGAAAGTGCCCTCCAGCTTATGTTTAAACTTTGACTGCAACTCTCTTCAGCAACTACCTTTTGTCGAGCACCTTGTTCCAAATTCCCAAACATCCCACTGAAAGCCTGCAAAGAAAGCAAGAACAGCCCTTTCTGCCCCAGCACCTTAATGACAAAATATGTCTTTTTCTTGCAGAAATCAGTGTTAAGGACATCCACTCTGAGATTTGTTCAGAACCCACAGTGAGTGGTTTATCCTTACAGAAATGTTTGAAACACTTTCCAGCCCCCACCCTAAGTCACAGTCCAGGCCAGAATCAAGGGACTGACTTGAAGCTAATCCTGTATCTGCCTACCTTTTTCACCCATCAAATCTTTATACTGGCAATAACTCAAAATGACAGAAAACCTGAGCCATCATGCCAACAAGCACAGAAGAAAGCAAAGCTCACTTACCACCCTTAAAAAAAAAGAATACAAACGTAAATTCTACACACAGATTGTTGGACAGTGAAAACTGTTCACAACTGAGATAATCTTCTACAGGGCTGAAGCAGACAGGAACAAAAAAAAGCCAAACCAAAAACTTTATCTTGTCAATTATTTAACAGCACTGTGTTAACCTCTAGGTGAAAAGATTCTCCAGTTTCTTTAATTTTTGCCATCCCAGAAGTATACAAGTAGACTGAATTACAATTAAATCTTCAAAAACAAACAAAACTAATTACAATAAACTGATGTATCACTGTCACGGTCAATTTTATAATTTAAAACACAATCATTTAGCATGCTTTCTCACTTTGCTGCAACTGATGGCAATGAGGGTCTTCCTTCCCAATTCCCCCTTGCTCCTCCCACAAACCTGTTTTTATGAAAGAGATTGACATAAAGTTGAAATTTGAAAAAAAAAAAAGACATTTTTATACACAAGTGTGTGAATCACACAAAAGTAGTCTATTATCCAGTTTTTTAAAAATTTGGAAAAGGACAAAAAAAGCACATACCTTGGTTTCACAATGAACATAGATGAAAGAGGGAGGAAGAAAACTACTAGAAATCCACTGTCTCAACAAAAGCAAGGAGTTTTGAGTTCTGCCATTTCACTCTGAAATCCTCCCACCCTGACCAAATCCTGAGCTATTTATTTATTTGGTGAATGAAAAATGCAAATTCTTTGAAAAATTTCCTCCTGAAGCTCTAGTGTGTCAGATATTCTTGTAATTCATGGACACACAGGAGCTGGCAACTCCCACAACAGTGCAACCCTTGGGCCCACTCCACATTTAGGATTGTTGTGAGGACAAGCACACAGCATGAAATAAGTGGTCCTACAGGTGGACATGACTTATAAGGACAAAAAGATATTCTTGCTAATTTTAGTTCCAATCCTAAGTGAAGCTGTAAAAACAAAAGTGCTAGCATGCAAAAACATCAATATCTGATGTCTGCCAATACTCAAAGTGAACTTTGGGAATGAAGACCAATCTATGTCAGTTAAATGAAGTTCTGTGCAACTAAACTTTACAATGTAAAAAGAAAAAAAAAAATCTGTTTTCTTTATAGTGAAAAGTAGACCCCAAACTGCAAGAGATCATGAGTATATTTGTACCACAAGACACCTGGGTATCCCACTGAGGATGGAAGCACACTTTGCAGTTAAAACACAACAACAGAAGAACAATTGTTAAAAAATTGGTAAAAATTATATGCCCTCATTTCCCCCAGTATGTGAAGTATGCTGCAGCACCACTTACCAATTTACATGCAGCTACCTTTTTGAAGAATTTATGCTACTAACACAAGCTGTTGTGTTTTTTCCTATGGAGTTTTTCCTTTATGCCAATGACACTTTGTGGAGAAGTTCTGAACTGCATTTAACAAAAAAGCTAAAACTTGTTTGTGCACTGAACTCCACATCAGCTACTTCCACTGAAAACAATCAGGCTACTCATGCACAAAGCAAAGCTTCTGCATAATCTTTCCTAAGTGTGGGCCTAAGAAGGAAAAGTTAGGCAGGTTGCTTATACAGCCCACATGCATGAATACGTATTTTGTGCTCCCTGGGTAGCACACAGTAGCCTCATTAAAAAGGAGAGGAAAAGAAAATAATTATAAGCCACACAGAACAGGCTTAAATTGTTTTGAGACATTACACAAAAATATTTTGGTAGATCATTCACTGTGCCTTAGTCTATACTTAAAATATTTCATAAAATTCCTTGTGTTTATGTACATATATATATATATACACACACACACACAAAATACTTTTCAAAAAGAAGTAATTCTCTTTAGTACCTCCAAACGCAGAAGTAACCTGTTACTACAATCAGAGCTAAAAAAAAAAAATTCAAGTTCCTGCTCTAGCTGAAACCTAAGGCAAAATCCCTAACAATTCTGGAAGATACAAAATAAATCCATGAAAGCTTCGTAAAAGCATCAAGCATCAGCACAATTATGATTCTATAATTCCATAATTATTTTTTTTAATGGGGAGAGAAAACCCTTTCAATTTTCAGAAGTTTAAAGACCACTACTCCATCCCCCTTAAACACAACTTGGGAAAAGTGAGGGTGAAATGGTGATGGAAGCTTCCCTCCCAATTTAATTCACCAAAGATTAGCTAAACTAAACTACAAAGAATTGCTTTTGAAATTTTCACTGTGTGCAACATTCTTCAACAAGACACCTCACATAAACATAGAAGATGGCAGCAGAACTCTGAGAAACATATTTATTAATTAAAAGGTACAGAAAATATAGAAGGGAAAATCATGCAGAATTACTTTGCACACAATGTTTTATTCTCCATTTTAAATTCTTAGTGAATGAGTTGCAAATTCCACCAAGCATTTAAAAGACCCAAAAACCTTTACTGTTTTGTAACAGTCTACAGATACAAGGCCTAATAATGACTGACATTGTCCTTTGCTAATCTGAAGCTTTAACAGCATGACAATTAACAGTTCAGTACTTCAAAATCAGGTAGACACTTGATGTTACCTTTAAAAGAAATACAATTAAACAGAAAAACAAAGCTGTCTGCTGAAATACAAGAGGAAAATGTTTGTGTTGTTTTCAAGTAAGGATTGGTATATGATAAAGTATTTCCCATGTCCTAGGTTCAGACACATTATGTCATCCACCCTTGATCTAAAACTGGCTTCTGTGACTCCACCACCCACCTGCAAGCTTGCAGTGATACTTACTTGTCTTCATGGCACCAAACACTGCAGCTGCTCTCATACTTTTATTAATGGTTTCAAAATCCAAGCACAACAATACTGCAAAATAGCAAAAATACACCTGGAAAGTGTAAATCTGTTTTGAAAATTCTATTAAACAAATAATCTTACGCTCACCGGCCACTAATTTCATCATCTGGGATTCCTGATTGTAAGTTCAGGTAATAATGTGGGATCCCACAAGAATCTGTTCCCACTGGTATGAATGCAGAATTGGGGTCTCAGCTTCCTTTCACACAGTGTGCTGCTCCTGGAAAAACTTCTTTGTGAAATGCCAGCCCTAAAATTGGGATGTCATCCCTTATATACACGAAAGCATCTCCAAGTACAACAAAGTAGTATCAATATAGTAACATTTGGTAAGCATTTTAATGAATAAAGATTAAGTGTAAGTATCTGGGTGTAAGATATTGGGGAACAGGAGGAGGTGACAGTTCCCTGCTACCAGCTGGGAACTCCATGAGTTACATCAGTGAGATACCAGGTACCTTTTGCAACAGAGGAATTATTTAATTACATAAAGCACAGAAACTACTGCGCACACTACAGTCACCCTACCTGTAGCTCCAAAGAAACACACACACAGAGTGAATTGGAGGGATTACTTTTTTTTTCTTTTCAACTAAATGAAATAGTTTCACTGCTACCAGTCTTTTAAGAAGCTGAACATACAGATGGCAGTTTAACAAATCAATACAAGAATATCCAGGTGCTATCCATGTAAGAACAACCACTGCAAAATGGATAAAGCTTTAAAAAAAAAAAAAAAGATGGATTTAAAAGCAAATATTAAAAAAGTATATTCAAATATTATCTGATTCCCTTCCCAGATGTGTTTGGCCCCCCACACTATTTCAAACGCAGGTATCCTCCACTTTTTTACTTGGTCTTAGAAAAACAATATAAAAGCATTATAGGCTCCTAAACACATCCCTTTCACTTACAGAAAGACTTTATTCTGGAGATAAGACTTAGAAGTCTCAAGTTAAATTACAGCCCTTTTGTAGAGAGAAGGAAAGGTAACAAACAACTTGGAAGAGGATATTCCTCCCTTCTACACAAACACGCTGTTGTTTGGAATGGGGTGGGAAGAGTTTTACCGTCATCACAACAGTCATAGGCTGAGGCAACCATGAAGTTTAGTGTTGATGCTGGAATGGAAACACCTCTGTTCAGCACTAATCTGTAGAACCAGCAAGTGATTCACTACAAACACTGTGACAAATCATGTGGACTGGTGAGTTTTGTATCCTCCCTGGCATTTGCCTCTTCCAAGTAAGCTGCCTCACAGCTGTCCCAGGGCCCGGCTGGTTGCAGAGGGTAGGAACAAGCAAAGTGGATGAAAAAGCTTTATTTTATTAATTAAAAACTGAAACTCTCTAAGTTAAAGAAGACATTTTGTTCACGCACCTTGAGAGAAGAGGGCACACGCTCCCCGTTTCTGACAAACAAAAAAGAAGGAAAGCGAGAACCGAGGCTTCAGGGGGTGGGCTTCACACCCAGCATCCCGGACATCCTCCCCACAAAGAACAAGCAGCACAGCAACGAGGAGAAAGAGAAAAGCAGCGAGAGGCCACGGCTGTGTGGCGGCGGCTTGAAATTTACCTGGAAATCAGCCAATATCATTTCTCGGTCCATGTTGGACGCCATTGCAGCCAGCTGCGTCCCGGCTCCGCTCGGACCCGCGCACCTGGAGCCGCTGCCGCGGGGAGGACGGGGCAGGGTGGGAGCTCAGGAGCTCATGGAGGCGCCGCGCTGCGCTCGGGCTCCCGCGGCGCCCCCGGGCTGCCCCTCCCGGGGCCGAGGAGGGGAGGAGGCAGGAGAGCGGCGGGCCGGGCGCGGGGCCGGGAGCGGGCAGCGCTGCCTCAGCCGCTGGCCCGGGGAGGAGGAGGAGGAGGAGAAGAAGGAGGTGGAGGAGGAGGAGGAGGCAGCGCCGCTCCCCGCCTGCCTCCACAGCGCCTGTGTCGCACATTTTGCCTGTCATTGAGGTCGCAAAGAGGCGCTTTGCGGCCGCCACGTGACCGCCCGCCTGTCAAGCGCTCCCGGAGACGGGGGCGGGACCGNGGGAGACGGGGGCGGGACCGCGCCGAGCCGGGAGCGCGGACCCCGCGCCCAGGCGGCACCGGAGCGGAGCGGGGAGCGCCGGCCCGCGCCCTGCCCTGCCGGAGCTGCCGCAGCGGGGCCGCGGGGCGAGCACATCCTCACGTCCCGTTCGGGGGTTGGCGCTCCCCGGGCCCGGCCGCGGCGCGGGGTGTCCCGGCTGGGCTCCGCCGCCGGCTGCGGCCTAACGGCTCTGCGGGGACCTGGCTGCAGCCGTCCCGGGCGGCGCGGGGAAACGCGGGCCGGGGCAGCTGCCGGGCGGAGCGCGGCCCTGCCTCTCTGTGCGGGAGCGCGGCATCCATCCGTCCCTCCCTCCTCCCGTCCCTCCATCCGCTCTCCCTCTCCCTCCATCCGCGCCCGGGACCGTGCTGGTTCCGGTGGATGCCGTGGCCCGATCCCGGCGCGGCTCGCGTCCCCTCCGCTCCCCGGTGACACCGTGCCCGTGCCCCGCACCCCCGGGAGGGCACGCACCGCCCGGCGCTCCGGGGAGCGGCGGCACTTCCCCGGGCTCCGCCTTGGCTCAGAAGAAGGAAATGCGTTTTTCACAGGTTTTTCTGAGCCGACACCGTGATCTGCACAGCGGCCCTCGCTCAGGCTTAGCACTCCAGCACTGTAAGATGCAATTCTCTTGTATATCGCAAATAAATCTGCTTTAAGTAATGCAAATCTAATTGTAACTGATGCTTTCTAAGTCTGCCTCCTCCAACCTGGTGTTCATGTACCCGCTCAGCACCGACATAAAACACACATTTGGACGCCAACTCGCTAATTAGTCCAACATGTTTTGCCCTGCTTTTTTTAAGTGTCCTGTGAGTGTCGTAGCTGAGGTCATNGGGCAGGGGGGCGGGGGGCGGGGCGGGGGGCGGGGAGCGGGCAGCGCTGCCTCAGCCGCTGGCCCGGGGAGGAGGAGGAGGAGGAGAAGAAGGAGGTGGAGGAGGAGGAGGAGGCAGCGCCGCTCCCCGCCTGCCTCCACAGCGCCTGTGTCGCACATTTTGCCTGTCATTGAGGTCGCAAAGAGGCGCTTTGCGGCCGCCACGTGACCGCCCGCCTGTCAAGCGCTCCCGGNGCCCGTGCCCCGCACCCCCGGGAGGGCACGCACCGCCCGGCGCTCCGGGGAGCGGCGGCACTTCCCCGGGCTCCGCCTTGGCTCAGAAGAAGGAAATGCGTTTTTCACAGGTTTTTCTGAGCCGACACCGTGATCTGCACAGCGGCCCTCGCTCAGGCTTAGCACTCCAGCACTGTAAGATGCAATTCTCTTGTATATCGCAAATAAATCTGCTTTAAGTAATGCAAATCTAATTGTAACTGATGCTTTCTAAGTCTGCCTCCTCCAACCTGGTGTTCATGTACCCGCTCAGCACCGACATAAAACACACATTTGGACGCCAACTCGCTAATTAGTCCAACATGTTTTGCCCTGCTTTTTTTAAGTGTCCTGTGAGTGTCGTAGCTGAGGTCATAGACGCATCCCGCAGCTTTCCTGTCAGCTAACAACGCTACATTACGATACCTTTGAATCAAGATATTTTGCGGGGTTTAGGAAGCAGCGTTCTTTATTGTATCTGCCGTCCATCCGCGAGGGCTACAGGGGGTTCGGGACTCTGCCAGCTCCCTGCCGCCGCTGGCCCCGGGGCGAGCTGCGGGGCGAGCCCGGCCCGACCGCGGAGAAGCGCTGCGTGCGGAGAGGGGCGCAGGGAAAGCTCGGCTGTACCTTCAGGCGTGTCCGTGACGCCAGGAGAAGCCCTGGCAATGGTTTGGAGCCTGCTGCGGACGCTGCTGGCGAGCGCGGGCGCCTGGGCTGGGCGCCTGGCGGCGGCGGCGCTCCGGGCGGGCTGAGGCCACACGGAAACGCCGCTCACGGTGCAAAGCCACGGTGTCAGAGAAGCTGGGTTTTACGTTTTACCGTGTTCCTGCTCTAGTTTACGTTGGCAGGGCTTGCTAAAAGGTTTTTATTGCCCGCTGACGTGAGCTTAACAATGCAAGCTCCCCACCGCCGACCGGAGGGATGATAAATTAATTGCCCTCACACCTGCACCTTTTTTTTTCCCCCTAGTTTGATGTTACAGACAGTTCTGTACTAAAGTACGAGGTATGGTGCAATGCCAGAGACAGCCTATGCTAAATTACAAACAAATCCACCCACACATTACTAGACAGTAACTATAATAAAGGCTGAAAAGCGAGTTTTAGCAATTGGATTAAAGCCAATTTAATTCCTGGCACAAATTGAAGCTATAGGTATGCTGTCAAGATTAGTTACACGGCGTTCGTGTCTATTACAGTCATATTTTAAATAATGATATCTATATTAGATCAAAACAGGAAGGATTTGATCCAGAACACGAAGAAAAGGTGAAAAGCTGCACGTGCCCCACATCTCAGGAAGTTCACGTTCAAGTCACAGCTAAATTTTGTTTGCCTTCTCACAGCCTCTCTGAGCCATCCGAGGTGGGTTTTATCCTCAAACGATGAGAGACAAATTAAGGAGCCGATTATTTTACTCCTTATAATGCCCGGTGATAATAGCTCCCTCCAGAAGTTGTTTGCTGTTAGTTTTTTTGGGTCTTTTTCTGCTGATTCTGGAGCCGATTGAGACAAATCTCTCTGTTTTAGGTGGAGTATCTTTATCACTCATGAGAGGAAATTATCAGGATTAACGAACTGCTTTCTGCAAAGACTTTTGACAGACCTGCACAGTAGAGGAAGTTTGGTGGCATTTTCTGGCCAGGCAGCTTTACTTGCAGGAGGCCTGCAGCACTCCAGCTACACTTTACTTAATTATTTTGCTATGTGGCATGATTAACAGAAGATGGAAGCTTCAAAAACAAAAAAAAAAAGCTTCAAACCAACAAAATAATAGTGTGAGACTGTTGTAATATTTGCAGGTCTAATTTTGCACTAAGTTAGCAACAGGTAACACCACCAAAGCCTGTGGATTTTAGGGAGTAATTAGACACAAAATAAGTAATTTATAAGCCATCTGACTGAATAATCCAAGTTTTACATATAAATTCCCTCTTTATGCAGAAAAGCAACTGTTATCTGAATAAACAGATGCTACTTGCATATATATATTTCTAGAGCTAACTTTGAGGGAAGTTATAATTTACATTTTTGCTTTTAAAAATGGATAAAAGGAGGGGGGAAAAGCACTGTTACTTCTGGACGAGAATTACCACAATGAGGCCCTTAAAAACACACGTGTTTTTTCCCTCCGTTAGTGGGAATGGTAGTGGGGGGTTAGTTGATAAATTGAACAAAGTTGTTTTCCCTGCTTCGTGTGTAGGCAGCTCAGACTTGTCACCTTTGTAATATTCGCAAACAAGCGTGGATGAGGGAATCAGTACAGAAAAATACAATTACAAAGCAAAAAGCAACCGAAGCAGAGAGGAAAGCCAAATACAGAAGTCTGGCTCCGTTCAGCTGCAGATTCTCTGCTGTAGGACCGGCTCTGTTCGGCGGCGCCGGCCCCGACTCAGGCCCCGGCCACCTCCGGCCCCTGCCCGGCTGCCAGCGGCAGCTTCCCCCCGCAGGGCAGGGCTGCAGGAGCTGTAACCACCACAGGTTCCCTCCCTAGCGCACCTCCCCGAGCTGCCTCACGCCTGTTTACATTCAAAATCACTTTCCCGTGGCGTCCACGCAGAAAACAGACGTGCAGATTGCCCCTGCGAGCGATGGGTTACGTGTGCTTATCAGGGAGCCATGACATCGCTGCTTACCTCTCGGAGGGTTCGCTCGGCAGAATGCAGTCCTCCGAGGGTCCCTGAAACCTAAAGCAATCCAGCCAATAAAGCACTTTAAGACACTAAATACTGTCAGGCAGAGTGGCGGTGACATCCCCGTCCTGTACCGTCCTCACTGCTTCGCCCTGGCAAGGAAAAGCGAAGTCCTCGCGTCTTCTTGGTGCCCGGGCGCGGCTCCCCTTCAAAATGGCACTTTCGAATCAATCAAGGACACCAGAAACGCGGGAAGCGAGGAGTGCTGCCGTGGACGGTCGCCTTCCACCGTTAAGACAACTTGACATTGACCCTTCATCCTTGACCTTGTCCTCAGGATGAGAGCGGAGCCCGCGCCGCTGCCGGGGTGGCCCCGAGCGCGGAGCCGCTGCCCGCGGGGTGCGAACGAGGGCGAAGGGGCCAGGACCGGGACCGAAGCCCTCTCCGCTCCCCTCGCGGGCAGGTGGAGACCGCCGGGGAGAAGCTCTGGGCAGCGCCGTGGCAGAGGCCGCCCTCCCGCCTGCCAAGCTCCCCCGATCCCGCTCCTCCCGCCGGGGTGCGGCGGCTCCCGCTGCTACAACCTCCTTTTCCTTTCATTTCCCCCCCCAGGCCTCAGCAGCGCTGCTCCTAAAAGCAGCCGGGCTGTGCTGGCTGCGGCGGAGCAGTGCCGTGCCCGGGCTGCGCGGCGCGGGGACGGCACCGGGCGCCGCGGAGCTGCGGCGGCGGCGGCCGGAGCGCGGCGGGGCCGG
>VWZV01006848.1:131992-165430 GCA_013397155.1 Irena cyanogastra | reverse complement strand
TTCCCTCTTCTTTTTTCCCCTCCCTTTCCTCCCTCTCCTCGCAGCCGGGACTGGAGTCTCCTCAGCGAAACTCCGGTGCTTTCGCAGCCGCAGTGAGTACAGAGAAGGCATCCACGTCTTGCCGGGGGGATGTTTCNAAAAAAAAAGGAGAAAAAAAGGACAGAGAGAGAAAGAAAGATTTCTCACCGGCTCTCAGCACAGCCTGCCCCACCACACAGGCACTCAAAATGTCGGTGCTCCCGGAGGGCTCTGCCAGGGTCCCCGGGGAGGAGGGAGGGTCGCGCCGGCCGAGGTGCGGGCAGGTCGGGCGGCNGCGGCGGCGGCGGCGGCGGGGCTCCCGCTGCTGCGCCGGGCTCTCCTCCCCCAGCCCCGCGTCCAGGGATGCAGAAGCATCTTCTCCCACCGCAGCTCACGCAGAAGGCAAAACCAAGCCGGTTTGTCTCCATGTTTCCTTAAAAAAATGGGTAGCAAGGTGTATCTCCCAGCCGGAGCTTTTCATGACCTTGTGTTACATTTTAAAATCAGACAGGCGAGAGAGGGGGGAGGAAAAATCCACGCTTCTTGACTTCCGTGCCACAGAGGCGAGAAAATTATCTTCGGATGTAAAGTACATGGCACATTTCTGAGAGCCAGATGTGCCAAGCCTGGCTCTGAAGCCCTAATCTACAGAGCCCCACTCGGAAAAAATAATAATTCACTTCTGCCATGGCTCTGAGTGGTAAAATGGCTTCTGCGTTTTGAAGAAGCACTAAGTACAATCACCAGGGACATTTTACAGTGCCAAAGGTTCCTGCTTGTCATTTTGTACTTTTCCTCTGTTTGAATTACCTTTCAGCACAGTTATAATTGTGCGAAGTTCAGCTTAAGAATCTCCGAGGAAGAGAACTCTCCTATGCTGGATACTTCAGAATAACCTTGACCTTTGATTAGGGCTTATCCTACAAGATAAGTCATGCAGGGAAAGCATGGAATTGGGCAAGGCACCTGCAAAAGCATAAATGAAATGGCTCTATTTTTAAACTAGTGTTAAAATGGCTTCTGAATCTGACAAAACAAGGGGCACTCAGGGGCTAAAAGACAAAATCTAGAGCTCGGTGGCAAATTTCAGTTTGAACACAGAGGACCCCGAGCCAATTTCCTCACCCCCAGATACATTTTGTGTCGTTGGTGCAACCAGACTCAAACTGCCAGAAAGGGTAAATTCCCTCTGAAAGAAAGTGAATCAGCCAAAAGCATAATCAGCTTTTCAGGGAAGTACAAGACCACTGAACCATGTTTCCAGTTGCATTTCTTTGTTCCTCTGTAACTGTTTTCTGGTATTTGTAGCAGTTATTATAAGGGCCACTAGCATTTATGAATCTTTTAATTCTGGCTAGGAAGCTTGAAACATTTTCTTCACAGTGCAGCTACTAAAAGGTTAAGTTGATTCACAGCTCCTGTGAAAGTTTTCCTTCAGCAGATAGTGCCTATCAAGATGGTCTTTCTTTCTCCTGTTACACCCTGAGAGCAGGAAACGGGGCAGCATTTCTATTGCAACACAGCCCTCTTCACTCCTCAATATTAAGATTATTACCGACACAATGATATTTTAATGAACACTTTTACATACATGGAGCTAATGAACATTTAAAGGAAAAGGCACGCAGCACAAACCACAACAAAATGCGATGCCTTGTAGGAACACTGAGTATTCAGAAGCTTTTCAGGGTTTGACCTTAATGAAACACAAGAGCAGTCCTGGGTACAGATCACATTTATATGCAGAGTATATTGCAGGCCCGAGTGAGGGCTTCTGCTGAAGTTAATTGTAATTTTCTGGTGAGGGAGGATGCATGTTCAGGCCTGAAGTTATTAACATCTATTCTGATGGAAATAGGGACATTGGGATACACTTTGTCAAATCAAAAAGAGTACTTTCTGCTTCAGATATGTTACCCTAGAGGTGATGTACCATCATTTGAAAATCTGCACTTCCAAATCAGGCATGCTAGGATGGGACTGAATTGATCAGTCAGGAACTTTTGCTTGCATCTAGTAATTTTGGAGAACAGGCAGAGGAGATGTTCAGTCCACACTAGCTGGAATATACACAGGCCTCGAAATCAAGCTGTTAATTGTAAATGCTTACTACAGAATGGACTTTTAAAAATTTTCTGAAAGGAGAAGTACACTCTGCTAGAAAAAGCAGTTTTTTCTCTGTACATAACATAGTCCTTGAGGGTGTGACTGTAGGTACACAAACAAAGCTGTATTTAATCTCCCTAAGAGAATTTTATAGAGAACATCTGTTAAAGAGAGAAGTGTATCTGTTTCATGAGTGCTGTAACATTTACTAATATCACCTCCTTGCACCAACATATATGCTTTAAAATGGTGTGATGTCTGTGGATTTTTCAGATGTAATTTGTTTTAGCTCCTGTAAAAGAAGGGCTGCAGACAAAGAGCTGTGCTACACTTTGATACAGTCACAGTATTCACAACCCAGCACTGTGTGCACGTATTACAGAGAACAACAATTTCCTTCCTGTACGAGCATTTTAATTTATGGAAACATACTGTTTTGTGTAAAGAAGGTAGTAGATAATTAACAGTATTCATTTAATCTAATTATAGGCCTCTGAGGCAAAAAGCTGACACTTTTCATTGTGGTATATTCAGGGAAGTTAATTGAAACAACATTGCAGCCACAAGGCATAACATGCCCATGGTATATTTGATACTAATTCTTTTCTCAAAAATGGGACGAATCTGATGCTCGCTAGAGATAAGAATTGCTGTTACTCACTCGAGTAAGGAAAGTCTGGGGAACCTCATTATGCAATGCTGCATGCACTGCAATATCTCTGCAATTCCAGAGCTAACCACAGACAACTTAATTTGCCAAATTGCGAGACGATTTTGTAATGTACACAACTATCTAATACAAATTAAGAGAAGATTGAACACATTTTTAGCTGGGACGTAGGTCAGAATTTGCACAGAGATCTGCCTCAAGAAGCAATAGGTCAATGTACCAACTTCTAGCTCTGTTTAATCTTTAGGAGGAGCCAAGAAGCAACAGCAACCTTCTCCCTTGGAGTTGTTGTTAGAAGTGTAGTTTGTGGATTTAAGCTATCAGTATGACAAACAGACACACAGACAGCAAATCAACACCTGCAGATCCCAAGTATATATATAAAAAATATGTCAGACCATGTGCAGAGTAATTTTTTCTATCACCTGATACACACCAACAACTCAATCTTCTGACAGCAGTGCTGCTTTCATTCTCAAAAGGAAAGTAAAGCTCAGTTCTGCAAAGCTTGCCTTCAGCTTGCAGAAAATGTGACAGACCAAAACCACTTTTTGTGGGGAAGCATTTGCCATTTATATTAAAAAATTTGAATTTTTTTAACATAAATGGCAAGTGATTGCAAGCTAAATCACAATGATAGGGGCAAATTTCAGTATTTCCCCCTGTTTTGCCACTGGAGGAGTAGAACTGGTGTCTCTGCAGCTCCAGCAGCACCACGGGGCAGGACACCTCCCACTCCCCTCCCTGGCTGCTGCCCAGTGACCTCTATCCAGCTCTGCTTTGCCCGTGGGCAGCACCCAGCCCTTTCCCACTCTCTGCTCCTGTATCTCCAGGCCATGTTCCTGGCTGGTGGGAGGTAAAATTGCCAAGGCAGTGCTGCTGACCCCTGAGATGAATTACACACAATGTAATGGGGATGGTGCAAGCCTTCTTAGAGGACAAACAGCCACAGTGAAAGGCCATCAGGCTGAATGCAGGGCCTTGCTTCGCTCTGCCAGTGAGACACACTGCTGGCAGCCCTATCATTTCAAAATAACTTGTAGCATTTTCAAATATATTTTGCAGAAATACTTTTTACTGTGATTTTAAAAAAAAGCCGTATATTGTACTTTAGGCACTTGGATGTTTGTTAACAAAATCAGAGAGAGGAAGCCTGAAAAATAAACAGCTGATGACACACGGTCACCTTAACACCAGGGCTCTGGCTCACGAGATCCAGAATATGCGATAAAGATCTCTAACAAGAAAAGAAAATGTGGGTATAGATGTTAGTCATACCTGATTCCTGTTCCTATACCATTACAAATAAATCATAATTTGCATTTATGTCTGACTCAGAAGATCAGCCTATTCTCAGAGTTCAATCTGTACTCACACCCCTTCTCTCCCTTAATGCTCTTCCTTCTGCCTGACTCCTGCCTTCTCTTTCTCCTCTGTGCTATTTTAAGGTAACTCCCAGCTCTTTCTCTTCCACACTGTTTATCCATCTCTCCATTCCCTGGCTCCTGCCTTCTTACACTCTTCACATTCTATTTTCATCTCTTAGTTTCCCTTGCTTCAGCTGCACATCCATCCTCTTATTTTTTTTTAATTATTTCCTCTGGCATCTTTATCTCCATGATGCTTATTAATCTCCTTACCCAATATATCATACCTTTTCCCATGGCATAGCAGAATCTCTTTATGTAAATACATATAATCTTTTTTTTCCCTTGTCATGCAGAACTGCTTCCACAACTGATTTCTGTCCAGGAGGTCCTAGAAGAATTATTACTGGTCAGGAGTAGTTGTCTCCTTGGACTCTACTGTCTTCATCTCCTCCTTCCTCTCACTTTCTGCTCCCTGGTTGCAGGCCTCCCCCCAAACTCTTTCATCTTTGTCACCCATCCTTCTTTTCTCAGCAGCAGCAGGAGAAAGGGAGGTGGTGCACACAGGAGAGGCACCCAGCTGTCACAGGAAGGGAGGAGCACTCGTGGTCCCCTCTGCCTTGGGCACAGACTGTACCTGGCTGCTCCACAAAAGCTCCGAACGCGGAGCGCGCTCCGTCAGCCCGGGCTGGCCTTTGGGAAACTCAGCAAAATGACAAAAGTCAATGATTCTTAACCAAACTGAAGATTTTTTTTTTTAGTCTTTTAACTTTTTTTACATTTGGATGCACATCTGTGAAACCACAGCAGCGGTGCTGACAAATTCCAAGTTGCTGCTTAAAAGGTGCATGGATGAAAGTAGGGCAGTTATGGTGTTCCATTTCAAATTCCTTCAGTAATGGGGATACCAACACTTCTGAATGAAGCAACCAGATTATTATTTTTAAATATGGGCAAAATATTTTTTTAACCTTGTTCTTGAAAATTACTACAGTGGTTTAGCTGGTAACTGCCAAAAATTAAACCTGAGGCAGATGCTTGGCTTGGAAAATACCAGCCCAAACAGTGACAAGCAACTGAAAACAAGATGTTATTATGAAGCACTGGACAAGGTTAAGCAGAGCAGTGGAAGACTTTTAAGTGACCTGCAATTAATTTCTTAATAAAAACTTCGTTGAAGTAAGCAGAATTCAGTCAGATTTCACCTTTTTGGGTGAAGATATTTCCTCTGAAAATAAAAATGAAAATAAATCCAGAGTGTTCTGATGTGAAGAGGGAGAGGGGAGTGTGCTCAGTTGAGACTGGGACCACTATAGCTGAGGACTGGACCATTCTCTTTGGCAACAAAACCGACTTGAAATATCTACAGAAATGCAGAAATAAATGATCCAAAAGTATTCTGTGAAGATAAAATTTTACAGAGACAGCAGAGTGAAGGAGCAAAGGAATTGCTTCTGGTGGGATAATGTCAAAGCAACAGAAAGGGACATCCAAATATTTTGTTTGCTTTGGGGTTCCTAAATATCCTCATCAGTGCAGTTTACCCTCACAAGCCCCAGGAAAAGCATCATCCAACAGTCCCCCAAAGTGCTCCACATCTCCCACAGCTGACTGTTTGCCTTCTGTGAAAACTGAGGCAGGTCAGGAGCTGCTCCCTACGTTGCAAGCTCCGATCCAGGGCACCGGTGGTGGCTGTGGGAGCGGTGGCAGGGAGGGCAGCTGAGGTGTGACCTGTTCCAGTCCTGTGCCTGACACATTCCACTGCCTCTCTGCCAGAGAGTTCCAAGCAGGTTCACAGCAAGAGTTACAGCAATTACCACCCAGGGCTGTTTGGCACCAAAAATTGTCATCCCTTTCCTCTGCTAGGGATGAAAGTAAGAGAGTCACAGAGGGCCTTTCTAATGTACAATGAACTGCCTGATAATTTGCAAATACAAATGTGTTTTGTCTATAAAATTAATACTTTTAAATACTTTTACCAGATTTAGTGGGTTCTCTGTCCCTTGACTGTACCACTGCCTAAAAGATATGTTCTTGCTTGAAAAGAAATTAATTCAGGAGGTCCTGTGGCCTTTGTTTTGCACCAAGTCAGAGGAGGTGAAAATGTTGGTCCCTGTGGCCATCTCATTTCTATCAGTCTGTTTATCTGAGATTTTAACAGCAAAACTACACTAATGCTGTAAACTTTCTCTGCAGTTAAAATATTCTGAGATATCTTGCACAGCCTGTGCTTTGAAAATTTTTCATTGCATTTAAGCAAAATGCTTTATGTTAATGGTCATGATTATCCAAATTATGGTCAAAATGGTGACCTGTGATAACACTGCAGATCAGTATGAAATTAAAACTATTCTAATTTTAAAAATTACATCTGTTTTCATAAACAGAAAGTTGAAATTTTTTGCTAGATGCTGTTGTTTGGCATAGAAATTCCTTTGCCTTTCTTAAATATGCATGTGTTTGTTATGTTTAGATTTCTTTTGGGTTTAATACTAGGCCTGGTCTGGCAGTTCAGTTCTGGGACCACTGCAACACTTACACAATGTACCTTACTCTCAAAGGTATCTTATGCTCAGCACACTCTTCCTTCAGATACAGTTTTGGTTTTGGGGTTTTTTTTTTGAAAAAAAAAAACCAGGAAAAATTGAGGTTTAAGGATAGCAGAAAACTTGGCCTGACAACATGATCTAATGAACCACAAAGCAGCTTTCAAAGAGAAAAAGTAGCAGGAAGTTCTTTCATACCGGGTATTAAAAATAGACTGCACCAAGTCCCGGAATGCACACGGCAGTTATGTAATGATTTTTCAGTGACATGCATTAGGAAATATTCTCAGTACATGCTTTCCCTTCCTAGCCTCCAGTTTACTTCTCTGAAGTTTGGAAATTCTTCACATGGATGCTTCTAAGAAGTCTAAAATTATAACGTTCATTTGAATAACCTATCAATTAGCCAGCCACATAATGACAACATCTAATGGTACAATTGAAGTATTTGAATTTAATATACCATTTTCATAATGGTACAATATGAAACACACAATGGAATCAAATTTTTTTCCCCACAAGTTAGGCTTAATTTATTCCTGGCAACGTAATGATTTTGCATTGGAGACACTAAAAGAGAGAAATCATTTTGGGTACATATCATAAATATTGAGAACACCAGCTCTCTTGGAGCACAGAGAAGTCTCCTAAACATTTCAAAAAGGTTTATATGTTATTGGGTACTTTCTATAAATGGAAAGACTGAGAGGAGGCAGAACAGCTGTATCTAGTTTCTAGCATGCTGAGGAAACTAAATGGTAAATTATTTTGCAGAATGCCTTTCTCAGACTTTTCCTTAGAGATTTCCCACAGGTCTAGGCTCTGGACCTTTGCAGTACAATTTGAGAAGATAATAAAGCAGTTGGAAAACAGTTGAAATCTAACTTTTGGGTTTTCACAGTTGGGTTGTTTTCTTGAATTACTCAATGTTCAGAACAATCTGCAACATCCCCTGCCTATAGCAAGAGAATCACACAAGGAGAGCAGCATTACTTTCTTGTTTGCCCATAACCTTTTCTGCCTTTTCTGTCAAAAACCACAAGCCCTCCCACGACCTCTAGCCTTCCATGGCCACCATGAACTTAATCACTAACATTTTTAGTTTCAATTTACACTTCAAACCCAGCAAAATTCCCTGATGGGAAAGCTCACACATCTCTCCCACCTGTGGCACACACAGTGTCAGTATTTCCTAGATTGCCATGTAGCAGGATGTACCCAGGAGCAGAATTACAGACATTTTTCATCACCACTTATGTCAGTGATGGACAGTGATAGGAAGTATTATGGCAAGTGAAATTTTGTCCATTTTTGGCTCCTACTAATAAGTTTTTCCCAGTTAATGGAGTGGAGATTAAATACCAGGAGATCTTAAATAGTCATTTATGACCATGGTAAAACACTGAGAGTCTTTTCTTAGGATAAGTAGAATCCTAAGTGTTGGGTCTGGCTTTCCTGAGACATCTTTAAAATATTTTCAGAGCTAAAAATGCTTTTTGTGGAGCAAGTGAAGCTCCACACTGTTCTTTTTGAGAACAGAGAAAAACCTGATCAAAGTACAATCAGATAAAACATCTGATTTATTTTCTCTCTTTACTGTTCTGGGGAATGACAGAATTAAAATATCCATGTTTGACATGTGAACAAACTGTACCACATCCAAAATACTTCATTTTGGAAAGACATAAAAAAACCCCTGAGAAGAAAGTCAGCATCTTGTAGGGGACCTGTTTGTTTGATAAAATATTAAGAAGCATCTTAACTGGCAGTCTGAAATAAAATGAAAAGGGGGACATTGAATTGACGTCAAAAATGCATTTTAGAAGAAGAGGTAGGACGTGAGCACCAGAGCTGAGATGACAAACATGATTTTATAAGATCAAAGTGTCTTTAAGGCCACAAAACGAAAGAAAACCTGGTTATTAACACATTAATTTGCTTCTAAATGCTGTGATACAAATATATTTCTGGGAATCCAGTGCCTAAAAAGTAATTTGTGAATAAGTCAATACTTATTTTTCTGCACTGCTACATAGGCAAAGCTGGAGCTGTTTATGAGGGGAGGAACAAGGTTTCATGCATAGTATTCAGCAGTGCTCCCACTTACAGGAAGACTCATCATCCAACCTGATTAGTTTACAGGAACTGAAGCAAACAACATTCTGTGTCTTCTTACATATTTTATGACTATTTTCATATAAGCAAAAATCAGACTTTGTCCTTGTTAAGGAAATTTTAGAGCAAATAGAGAATTACAGCCTCTTGTTTAATCTAACTCTTCTGCAAGCTTTGCTTCACTCAGTCACTTGTGAATATTTTTGAGTTGTATTTGATATATTAACTTATTTTTCTATGAAATTTGCTGCCACTTAATGTGATATTCAAGGTCAACACTGCAAAAGTTTTTGTAAATGAAAGTTTCTGGTTTGGCTGAATTTAAAACCTCAAGTGTTTTTTGTCCCCATACAAACATGGGAGGCCTCATTTGCATATTCAGAGAAAAAATATTTCCCCCTCAAATTTGTGTTACTTTGCTTGCAATTTTCCTTTTTTTCCATAAACCTTTATTCTCTCAATTAAAGTTGCTGATGTGTCTAAATTAACAAGTCCCACTATTATATTCATAAATGGGGCAAATTTGAGCTCACCTCTGAAACCCAAAGCAAAGCTCTGCCACACCACATTTTCATCTGCTTTCCAGAAAGGCAGGGATTATCCTGTAGCACTGAAGCTCTGCTTTCATGGTGGGAAGGAATTCTGGATTTTACACTGTTTGCTGGCTGTGCACAACAGAAGAATAGACAATACCATCTGAGCTTGGGACAATTAACAGGATGTCTTTAGAATATTTTTATTACGTTAATCTTTTCTTTTGCCTGAGCCAGCATTCCCCTCGAGAGGAAGAGAAATGATGCTGAGACAACTTAGTATTGCAAATTAATTGTATGGTCCATTTCCCAAGCATTTAATTTGGCCATAGCAACCTGTTTAACTCAAATGGGTTGTCAAAAAGTGACACAAAAGAGAGGCCAAGTTCTTTAGAGGTGGCCAGTAATTTTAAAGGATGAAGGGAAATGGCTGGCATTATTGCTTTCGTCCAAGTAAAGCCTCTTCTAAACAGGGTAAGGGAAAATCAAGTGATTTGGCCTCACCAAAATTCAAGCTACTTGAGACCTTTCAGAAATGTTGAACTCTGGACTGGAACAGAAAACAGCAAAAAGATAGGAAACATAAAGAAAAAAAGTGTAGCATTTCTTAATTCTCATAACAGATGAGTTGTCTGAAAATTGGGATATAAGTTTGGGATAGGAATTGGGATAGATGCACCTGCTCCAATCTGAGCCACTTACATGCAAGGCAGGTTTCTCTACCTGCATGAGAGAAGAGATCAATACATGAGATCTCTTCTGCTCCAAAGTCAAGGTCTGATCTGATCTTTTACAGCATGGCTTGTGTTTTCATTCTTAGCTCTGGTATTCTAGAAGTATTTCCATGTGTGTAGCCCCTGCCTGAGTCCACTCTTGGTATGTGGACCTCTGTGATTAGGCCATCCTGGATTCCTTAACCCACTGCTTCCAGTTTTCCCAGCCTCCTGCCTGGGTCCTTCTCTCACAGTTGTATGGATTTCAGCTTTTCAAAGTACGAGTTTGATTCATTCTCTCAACACAGGAACTTATCTTCAGCATAAATATTGTTGGAACCACAAAGGTATAATTTTATAGTTAAATAATCACATTTTCCTGGGAAAACTTAGAGGCAGTGGGTAATGCAGATTAGAATTTCGCACTTTTTCAGACTCCCAAGGAATCTCTGTTTTACTGGCAATATTTATTGTTCAGGAAGCAACACTTAAAACTTACTTTGCCATAGAAGAAAGTGATCTATCACATCAAAGATGAATTCCACCAGCCTGATCACTCTCTAAAATGATGTATCCCTCTTCCATGAAGCAGATATAACCAAACACTTCTGATAAGGAATTATTCTTTGAGACTAGGACATAGATACTTCAGTTATAGGGAGTAGAAGACTAATAGACATGAATAAAAATTTGGAATGGATGAAATACTTATAATGCTGCATTTTGAAGATAACCAGCTCCCTTTTTGTTTGCGTGTCCTAGAGATGACTTCTTTTCAGATAATTACTTTTCATAAATTTAGATTCCAGAGAAGTATGATTCACAGAAGTGCAGGGATTCCTTTTACCAAACTGACCTTGAAGAACAGATCTGTTTCATTCTGTGCTTAGTCTCTTCTTTCCTGCCTCCTCTTATCACTTTGGAGCAGCCAGAACCATCAGTGATGTTCTCCCTGCAGTGATATTCTCCAGCCAGCTCGACTGCCCTGCAGATGGTGGCCAGGAGCAAAGCTCCTTGCAGGGTCTGGGCACAAACTTCTCCTAAATGTTACTCAAAAACCCTAATCTGATTCTTGGTACCAGATATCCATTCATTTATTAAGAACAAACACAGCAGAAAACTAATGCTGCACTTTTTCTGTTATTCAAACCTGCTGCTAACAATGAGGAAGATGATGTCATTCCCTGGATGTGACAAAGGACTAATATTATATGCAGTAAAAACAATGAGTCAACAGTTTCTATTCCCTTGAGGTCAAACCATTCAGCAGTTTTGAAAGTAGACTGTTCTTTTTTGTGCACAGAGCTTGTTGTCTATTAACACAAAATGTGTAAAATCAAAATATAATTTGAAAAAAAAAATTTGTACTTTTAAGGGGAATTTTTCAAACTGAAAGGCAAATTGAAATATCTTGCAACATAAACCAACAGGTTTTTTTTCCCCCCAGATATACTAATCATAATATTGCGGAAGTATTTTAATTTTTAGGTCAAAGATACATTTTCCATGTTAAGTAATTATTTGTATGATCCTGACAGGCACTTTGCAGCTCCCAGTAACAGGAGTATGAACTGTGAGTATTAATGCATAACTAAATAAAATGAAATTTTCTGAAGATATTTTGTAATGGTCTGAAAGATAAGAAAGACCTTTAACATGAATATGTGTTTTGACAGACAACTGAAAGCAAGGAGTCTAACAATGAAAACTTCCCAGATTTTCTGGAATAGATGAGGAATTGACCAAATCCTGGCCACCTCTAACCACAGCTGCACCTAGCTCAGGCTAGTGCAAGAAATGTTGTGTTCATACAGATCCTTCCTTCAGGAACTCTCAAACCTTTGTGGAGGATTATTATCCTGCTCATACAGACTCTGAAACTGCAGCACAGAGAAGTGACAGCTCAAGGTCACTTAAAAGTCAGGAGAGTTTGGAAGAGAACTCAGATTTCTCAATCCCTGCCCAGCACTCTGCCCACTGGGCTCCAATGCCTTGCTAGGGATCTGCCTGATAAAGCTCCTCTTCCAAACTGGAAAGAATTTAACCATTTTGAGGAGTTTCAATTCATAATATTGTTGCTTATAATAATTTTATTTGGTGGGAAAATAGACTTGCCTAATTACATGAGGTTTAAGTGCAAGGGAATCCTAGGCCAGCTGCAGTCTTCATTCCTGTTGTCCTTGCAGACCAAATCTAGAGACAGGAGAGCAAACTGGATTATATCTACAAGGGCTTCTATGTAGGAAGAAATATAATTTTGCCTGCATTGACATTACCTGACCATGTTTTAGATTAAAATGAGCCTTAGAGTGGAAAACATGATATTCAAAATTCTGATAATTAATTGAAATGAAATCTCAGACTTTGAATCCCAAGGAATTTCTTCTGGCATGCTGTCAAAGTGCTGGATAAAGTCTTTTAAGCTTATGCTGACCACTTTAGTATGTCATCTAAAAGAACTGCAAATGGCTTCAGGCACATTTTGTCCAGTAGATCCCAGGCCCAAGGGATTACTTACCCAAAATGTGGAGGAGTACATCTGGCAGCCCAGCTGGTCAGTGTCCTGACAGATTTATTGGAGAAGTAAATGCAGGAGGCATGGCTCAGTTGATCTCTAAACTCTCTGTCTTCTGATGCTTAAGGAACTCGTACCTTTTCAAGTATTTAATAGAATATTTAAACCAAATATCTAAGACCTAAAGACATCTCAGCTGTTTTGGGTGTTCTCTTACACTGCTCAAGTGAGACCAGAAAGCTTGTTAGAGCACTTCAATTGAAACACAGACATTTCCACTAACAATTGCTCTTATAAACTCAAACAAAAATCAGACAGATTTCAGAAAAGGCAAAATAAAGAGACTAAAGCAACTTACAGAATTTCCTCTGGATGTCTCGAGTTAATTGCGAATCCTGTGGCCTGCTATTTTCACTTCCATAGTCACAATTAAAGGCACAGTGATTTTGATGTCATGTAAGAGGGACAAAATGCATTTCCCATTTGAAATTAGAGTCCCCTTTTCAAGCTGTGTGATATTTTTGCAGGCAACATGTGCTACTGCCTAATGAAAGGCAAAACCTGAATGCACTGCAGGAAGATTCACACACCCTGCAGCTGTGTAGGTGTGCTGTTTGACTCCAATGACACACAAAAATATAAATATATTTAAGTTATTATTGTCTATTTAATAAACTTATGAACTACAAATAAAAATAGAGACTCATATCCTATGAGTCCAAGAAAGAATCTTCACCTGATCTTTGTTTTTACAGCTCTCATCCCAGCAATCAACTGTGAAAACTTGCATAAGTACTCTCAGTATGACTGAAGCTGCTCCTTTGTTAAACAGGGTATTACAAGTTAAAACTAGGGACAGAGATTCCTATTCAGGAAAATAGTGAAGATCTTAATTAAAATTAAACATATATTAGCATTATTTGTAAATCAAATCTTCCTTAAACAGGTGACACTTGCAAAAAAGACTGTAACAAGGCTAACCCAATGCAAAGGCATATTAATATCAGGAGGCATCAGCAGGATTATAATTTCAGAATGTTGTAGGTATGACATTTGGAAAAACTATACTTCTGTTCAAAGTTAGTTTGACTGTCCGCACAAAAATTTTAGACCAGAAGCATTTAAAATTTATAAAGGAAAATGTATTCTTAATGTTAAATAATATAGACAGAAAACAGTAAAAAGCTTTTCATGAAACTGTGAAACAGATCATTAGGCTTTGGATTATTTTATGCATGTGCTTGTCACATCTTATTAGATGTTTTTATTACATCTGTTAGTAGGTCAGTCCTTTATTATATGTTGCAGTGTCTGTTTAGAACCTCACCCATAACTATCATTTCAACAAATCAATGTATACAGTATAGCACCAGTATAGATTTGTATTATCCATCTGCAACACTATCACAAATATGAATATAGATTTAGCTAGGGTCCACGGGTCGATATTTTTGATGTATTAATTTGTTTTACTGTTCTACTGTTACTTTTCTCATCTATTAAGGCAGGCAAGAATGTTTCATAATATCAAAAAAAACCCATTTAGCTGGAAGGGCTTTCTAAAGAACAAAATCCCTGTCTTATTTTCTCTTCCCTGGTAATCTTCTATTATTGGAGGAACAAGAAGGAAACTTAATACCAATTTTAATCTCTTTTTCCTGTCAAAACAAAGTAAGAAATAGGCACAGCATGCACAATATGTTACCTGTGTTCTGTCAATTTGTGTTGTCTGTAGAGAATAGGTTGGCACACAAAATTTGAAATGGTTATTGCAACCTTCTTCTGATCTTCAGATCCCTATCCCCCTCCAGGAGGGAACTTGGGTGAGCCCTGGCTGGATCAGTAATTTCCCTGGGTGCACAGAAAGGTCTGAAGCCTACACTTCTAAGGGAAATGGGGAGAGAGGCTCTGAGAGGAGCCTCAACACACACACACTGCCTGCAGCTTTTGAGCTGAGGGTCAACCCACAACCCACATCCCACATCCTGGGAGCAGCAGCAGGAACAGATTCCTCATTCCACACCAAGGTTGGAGGCAACGTGGTCCTGATCAAGGCTGCTTTGGGGATGTAGGATGGAGAACAGACCTGTTCGTGAATCCTAAAGTTAGACAAGCATGCATAGAGCAATTTCAGCTAAGTGGGTATGGAGCTGAAGAAACAAGGCAAGATTTTGCCTGGGATTATTTATTTTCTTGCAGAATACATAATCTGCCCTATCAGTTAGATGGAATTATTACCCACTCACAGCATCCTTCACAGCTAGAATGGTATTACTCATTCTCCTTAACAGAAACCTAGCACTGTGGTTTTGGTAGCACACTGAAAACTTATTTTGATCTTTGCTGTGTTTCAGATGGCAATGCATTGTCTCCTTCCTGACCTTGGATTACAGTCCATACTGAAAAAAAAATAAATTACAGTGATTAAATGTTTAAGTGGATTTATTTGTAAATCCTGGTTGTGACCTTGCTATAATGAATCAGCTTTTTCCTTGAAAGCCATGCTAAGTACTAGTTAGTAAACTATCTATTTTCCCTTGCAAACACTATATTATGTACAAGAATAAAATATTGCTTTTTAAACAGGAGTGGATGTTATCACTTCAAATGTGCTTATATGTACTTCCTGTGCTGAGATCCAGCCCAGCAATAACAATACCACAATTACCAGCATGTATAATCTATAATGTGGCCCTGTGTAAATCAAGCCCCTGTCACACACATCCTGCAGGATACCACTGCCATCCTCAATTGCTTCCGGTGAGCGCCCTGCATCTGCAGGAGGATTTCTGAGCAGTGCTCATGACTCCTGAGTCACAACACTGCAAGTCACCTCCTCCCAGGAAGATCTAGGCACAGAGCTGAAGCAGGTTTTGTTCATGATTGCCCAAATAGGGAACCAGAAAATCAGGCTTAGGGGAAAAACAGTTTTGGTCTTTTAAAAATACTTATGGGATTTCCAATAAAAGCATAAAATTGATACAAATACTGCAAGGGAGTGTGTTCAGGATTTCAATTCAGTTGTTAAATTACTAATATAATGCATACCTGGGGTTTCCACACTGTGGAGACTTCGATGTATTATCTTAGACACTCTGTCATTCATTCCCTTCAGAGTAGAGCATAATTTTTTTCTCTGCACAAAATATCTGAAAAGTAAACATTTTTGAAAACAATTTTGCAAAGTCAAAGAAAAAGCAAAATCCAAACTAAACCAGAAATATGTCAATTTAATTGCAAGACACATTGCACCCATACACTCAGGAATACTCTGACAACGTCTCTGTCATGATTCAGTTAGTTCAAGCTAACTCAACAGACTGACTCAGAAACTAAATGTACTCAACCTGCTAATGACTTAATATTTTTAGTTAGTTCTCAGATTAGATACTGACTTTCTCAAACAGATGTTGAAACCAATACAAAGTTTCAAAATACTGTAAACCACTTTAAAATATTATATTTTAAAAACAAAATAGGTGGCCATTGTGTTATTTGACAACTTTTAGAATTGGACTCAATAAGCTTCTACTCTCATTCTACTTTATAACTGGGGGACAAACCATTTTTTCTGGGTATACATAATTTCAACTGAGTCTCTAAATATCCAGAAGAATTTTAGTATGTTTTAAAATAATAATGCAGCAATTTAGAGGAAACATTATGCAAACCCTGTTATTTTTCTCTTTCTGATACAGGCCTACCAAAGAGAAATTCTAGCTGAAGGCAAGTCAATGCACTGCTTGTCTGAATGGTATTTTAAGGTATCCCTTTTTCTTGCTGCTTTCGGTACAAAACTATGTAATGAATAAATGATTTAAACTTACTTTGTCCAGTGCAGAAGCTGGCAGGGAGTATTTCTTGTGCTGGCATGCATAGCTGGATTGCAGAGGCCACTGAGGGGAACAGGGCAGGGGTGCAAGAAGCACCATGTGGCCAAGGGTAGCTGAAGAACTGACACACACCTTCTGAGGGGCATGGCCAAGTCCTGCTGCATTTCAGCTCTTCTGGGACATGCAAGTCAGTGCAGTCATCCAGATCCACACAAACAGCTTTCTCCTGGAAGTTTTATTGTCTTTTCTGTACTAGACAGAAAACATCTTCCATTCCCTGTTACTGCCTTGTACCTTCTCTAGTCTCATCTTTTCTAGAAAGATGCTCATAAACTTGAGCCTTCTGCAGGTCCCTCTGAAAGCACTTCATAGCCCTTTGGAATTAACAGTCAGCTGGAGATTAGCATAGGACAGGGAGCCTGGCTATCTCTGGCTCTAGAAAAAACTCAGGAAATTCGGGTCTGACATGCCATAGCCACCCTAGAGTAAGTGGAAGCTGTCTTGGCTGAAGTAGTGGATGAACTATTTTGCTTGTCAGAATTCAGGCTGATTCCTGCTGAAGTGACCCAGACAAAAACACAAGACACATGCCAGTGTTGGCACAGGTAACCCTGCTAGGAAATACACAGCTCTTCATCAGCCTGTCTGCTACACCCCGAGCTGCCTCTTCATTTTTGTACAGGGTTTGGGACAGTCACAGGCATGTGGATGTTGCTCTCTCTTAGCAGACAGACCCACCTTTGCTCACACAAGTGCTTTAAAATAAGAGCTTGCAAACCTGTGAGATTTGGCTTATGAAATAATTATTAATTCTTTAATGATGCAGATACTTTAGTCAGTTACAAAAAGCAAAACAGAATTATCAAATTACTTTTGCCTTATTTGTTGCAACTTCTTAGCTGTGGCACCACCTTGTGGACATTACTATGTGGAGTGAGAACTCGACTGGTGGCAACAAAAGCAAGTAAACCAGGCATTTTGGAAAAACAGCTATGGTCACACCTGCTTTGCTAAAAGAGAGCAAAATAACTACAATTTAAAAACTATTCCTCAAAATCCACCTACGAAATAAAACGTACAATAAATACCATCATTAGTGTGCTCAGTTGTCTTTGCAGCTTTTACCAACTCTTCTGCCTGCCAGCCAAGAGGTGAGACAGCCTTCAAACCTACTTTTGCTCCTTCTCAATTGACTCAGCAGCAGCATCCACACCCCAGTTCTGTTCTTGCTGTACATGCAGACATGACTTTTACACCTATCTCAAGCAACAAGACTTGCAAAGTCAAAATCATAATACTGAATGCATGGAGAAAACCTTGGGTCCCACTCCATAAATGTAAACTCAACAGTGAGATTGGTGCCCAAGCTAAGCCAGAAGAAAAACCATCTCTGACAAAGGTAAACTGGGGGATCTTTTAAATGCTTGCTGAAACACAAGCCAAACAAAAATAAATTGAAATTCCACTCTCTTGGCCATTAGATTTGCAGCTGAAGTAACAGGGGGCTCCTGTTATGAACTCTCTTATCTGCTCTATGGGCAAAGCAGGGAAGCACAGGGGAGCCATCTACCAACACAACATCTCCAAGCTGAGTGCAGCACACATTCTCTCTGGGTGTGTCTGGCTGAGTAAACCTGGGGAGCATGAAATAAAACACTGAATTGCATTTTCTTTTTCTCTCTCTTCAATAACATACAACCTGGTACTTGCACCAGCATAAAGTGCAGGAGGAGATGAAGACCTGGACCAGCCTCAGGCTTGCTAAAATGAAATACTGAGCACTGCAGCCAGGGAAGCCAACTCATGTCCAGTGGAGCTCATTTCTCACTCTAGGACAGCCACTACTCTTGTTACAGATGGTGTCCTTCCTCTGCAATCAGCAGCATTGTACCTGTTTTATGAAAGAACAGAGAATAAAATGTCATCTTTGTTTTTCTTTATTATAAAATTAAAATATTTTTTAAAATATGACAATGACAGCACTACTTTTACAATTCAGAAATTTTAAAAAATGTTTCTTAGAAATGCATTTTTATTTTCTCTGTTCTTCACCTCAAAAAGATGAAAGAGTTTATGCTGGTAATTTTTTTTTTTTCGCATATTCATACAGTAAGCATTACAGTTATTTTATTTTTTGTGCTTGGAAATTCCTTAGTATAAGTGAAGTGTCTTGAAAAAAATATAGGGCTTTCAAACTCTTAGTGATTATTCTCAGACATCAACTATTGTTTTCAATTTATCTTAAATATTTGCTTTGGAAAAAAATAAGGCATTGGCTACCCCTTACTCACACTGAGCGCAGAGATTCTCTTTCTCCTTAGGCACATTAATGTAATTTTGTTCCCCATTGCAATTAGTTGCATAATGCATCCTCATTACTGGCCCTGGATGAATCTGCATGGAAGTTTTCATCCACAAAATTGCAGAAGCAGCTACTGTAAACATGGGGTGAGTGACACAGAAAAGACTGAACCAAGTTTATTATTATACAGAACTGAGTTTTGAAAAATATCTTATTCCTTGATTTTTTGAGCACATGAAAATGTCATATTTGTGTCCATCACATTCAGCTTATTTGCTTTCAGAAGAGAAGCTAATAAACTGTGAGGCAAAAATAACCTTAAATCTCCAAAATGGTACTTTTTCCACAGACTTGGAACTCCCTTGAATATTTTAATTATCTCTTTCCTAAAAGTCAAAGAAGTAGCCTGGCGCTTGATTAAAGTAATTTTCTTTCCGTTTCTGCTAGAACTGATTTCTTGCTGAATTAGCATATCAACTCCAAAACCAATTTCCACAGCATCAGTGACCTTCTGTCACTTTAAGCATTACAGCAGCAAGAGAGAAATGGTTTCAGAGGGCTGTAGCAGTTTAAAATTAGTCAGAATAAATCCACTTATTGAACTGGTACATGCAGGAGACAAAGCCCTGAAACCTGTATGGCCGAAAGTCAGATTTCTGCATTTTTAAAGGCTGCACCAACTGACACAGAGTCGTGGTGGATATTATCAGAAAATGGGATGGGACAGGCAGAAATCTGTTCAGGCTGGAAAATCCTGGGAGAGAGAGAATGAGTGAGAGAGCAGCAGCAGCCCCAGGATGGGATCACGGGGGACACAGCCCCCTGTGGGAACAAAGGGATTCCCACCACAGGGAGAAGGGAGACAGGGACCAAACCCTACACATGAAAATTTCAGGAGGTCCTTTAATAAGAGGAGAATTTTTTAGGTGAAATTCAGTAAATCTGCAAAAATGGATGGATAAACCCAGACTGTTCAAGCCCAAATGCAGAGCCTGTTTGGTCTACACAAAAACTAAGTGCACAGCTCTCTAGCAATCAAAAGACAAGGTAATATTATTATGTTATTTAATACTTTTTACAGGGAATGAAGGTTGCATAAGCCTCTACGCTTATTAGACATTAGATTTAATTTCCTGTATTACTGAGAAATGGGTGACTTGGAGCTCAGCCAGGCTTGGATAGATATAATAGGTTACACATTTATAAAAGGAAATCAGTACAAGTAGGAACTGCTGCTAGAGGTGTCAATTTAAAGTAATACTCCCCCCACCAAAATCCCCATCCCACACAGGATAGAGGGTACTGAATCAGAGATGTGCTGGAAAAGCATTAAGTCAGGGGAAAGTGGTGCAGAGACAGCAACCAATGACTAAGGACATTTGACCTTCATGTGTTATTTTCTTCTGAAGTCTTAATTTTATGGTTTCACAATGGGCTCATCCCTAGCAAAACCTGATGTCCTGTAATAATTATCACAGGTGTTATTTATACATTTATACCTTCGTCTGTCAGACCCAATGTGACTCCATATATTGATAATAAACAGGTTATTTACTTATTGTTTCACTTGCTGAAGTGCAAAACCAAAATGAAATAAAATGCTTTATAATCTATTTATTTTCTAATTACTTGTGCAATGTTGCTCAATTTCTCGTTTTCCAGTGTGCTTTCCTTTTTCCTTAAAAGACAATATAAAAGAATTTTCAAAAGAAGGAGGACCTGGGAATTCTCAATACTGCAAGTTAGCTCCTTGGCATTTTCATAAAGAAAAATCACAGGTGAATCTTCCTACCACTATTCAGCTGATAAAAAAAAAAAATCTTTTCCTTTCAACAGAAATCTTGTTTCAACATAAATCTTTCAACATAAATATTTTTAAACTATGAAAGCCCTTTTTGAATTTCATCTTCCTTCTTATTTTGAAGGTACTGTAAGAATAGCTACAAACTAAGTGCCATAGAATAGGCAATGTAAGTATATATTTTGATTTTACCATGCTCAAATTATGATATTTTCAACTCCTTGAGACATAGTATGTGCTTATTACTGAAGTAATATGTCAGAATAGATTGTAATTTGTTAATATCAGTAACAAAGTAGTAAGGAAAGAAAGTGTGGGACAAACCAGCAAATAAATTCTACACTGTAAAGCACCAAGTATTAATTTCTAGAGTAAAATATATGTGAAGATTTTACAGAGCAAGATTAAACTACAATAAATGTGTTCAGATAGAGAGAGGTTGTTACCATCTGCAGTCCAGCTGAAGTGAGAAAACATTGTGGGTATTCAGTGTCATTAAGACCCAAGTAATTTCTATTTTGTATTTTCAAGTGAAATATCACTCTAATGAGACACTCAGAATACTTAGCAGCTCCCATTATGTCTTTTCTGGGCCTCAGCCATCTGGATGAATTTCTAGGGTCACAGCCTTTGCTCTCCCTAGGATTCCTCCCCAGTCGAGTTGCAGCGAGAACGCTGACGAGACACAAGAAATTGCCTCCAATATTCCCAGTCTGGAAGCATCTCCAGAGATCACTCAGTCCAGGCCCAGCCCAAAGCTGGATCATCCAGGGCAGGGTGCTCGGGACCTTGCTCAGTTCAGTTTGGAGTTTCTTAAGTGATGTCAACTTCAAAACCTCCCTGGGCAGCCCCAGGACAGATGCTCCTCTTGTCCATCCTCACGGCCCTTTCCTGCCCTCCCTCCAGCATCTCCATGTCCTCCCTGCCTGGGGAGCCCAGAACTGGGCACAGCATTCCCACTGAAGTCTCACCAGAGCTGGGCAAAGGGGAATGACCACCTCCTTTGACTACCTAGCAATGCTCTTTTTAATGCAGCCCAGGATGCTGCTGGGCCTCTCTGCCAATATAGATGTTTACAGATAAAACAGAATTTTATGGACATGATGAGTTATGTATTTCCAGGGTCTGCTCTATATCAAGGAAATACAAACTATATTATTTTGCTAATACATGTTTTATGTCAGTATCAGGGATTGTATTTATGTTCTCATTACATGATTTCCTAAATAACTGGCCCATTAAAGCCATTGTTTTGGATGATTACACAGTGCTTTGTAAAAACATCTGTGCACAGATTTCTAAAGGTAACACTGAAAATCTCTAAATGCAGACCAGGGTATATTCACAGGAATGAAGGCATCTTGGAAACTGCAATTCTAGAAGATAGGAATTCTCAATTTCACTGCATTCCTAGTGTTAAGATCTAAAGACAGCAGAATAATTACTATTATATTTAACTCACAGATAACCTTTTGTAGCAGTAACATCCAGCTTATAAACTTCCACAGTTTCCAAAAGCACTCCACACTGTTTCAGAAGCCAAAAATCCAGTTTTCCCTAATGAATTCCTGAGAACCTTCCACTTCCTCTGCAGCTGCCACAGTGTAACTGTGGACAATATACTTATGTATTGACAATACACAAATTTTCTCTGGAAAAAGGTCCATAGATTTTCCAGTGGGTCCTCAGGCAGCCTAAAGCAATGAGATGGTCTATCAGATTTGTTTGTCTTGGCAAGGAAGACAGCAACCTTGTTCTTGAAAAATCTACATTTAGTTCCCCATCTATAAACAATTTTCATCAGTTCTTCCATCTGCAGTATAAGCCTTTGTTTGGCAAACAATTTGCAATGTTTCTTGTTATACATGTCAAATTGTTTCTGTTCTGCATGAGCTATAATGACTTGAAGGACCAAACCTCCATGTGGTGGAAGAAGTTTGTTCTCTCTGAATCCAGGGGTACCTTTACTGCCCTGGTTGGTCCATGGTTTCTTTGCATTTCTTACAGTCTGTGACTGCAGAAAACAGGAATAAAACTCCTTGCCATTGGTGACATAGCAGTACATGAGCCAACACACAGTCTAGCTAATGTCCTTTTACCTTCTGGAATAGTTTAAAGCAGGATGCAAAATATTCTTCCAAAAATATACAAAGTCCTTTCCATCCACTTTCCTGTAAAGCTATGCCAAAAGCCCTGGGAAAGCCTTTTGACTCCAGCCTACACGCTCAAAAGAAATCTGTCAGACTGGCAAAAACCCACAACATAATTAGGACAATGCTGGGACTCGGATTAACATTATGGAAAGCAAACACCTTTCATACCACTCCCAGCTCTCACATATCTATGCTTAAGGGAGATTAAAATTCAGATGCTCATGAGCAGAGTAGCTCTTCCCAAAACAACACTAGACCAGCCCAGGTGGCCACAACCTGCACAATTTTTCATGGACTGACTTTCAAACTGCCTCACGGCTGCCTCGGTTTCAGAGATGTTGAATATCTTTCTCAGCTTTTTCCAATGCAGACCAGATGTTCTATTGTGATAATTCTCTCATGGGCCTTTTCCATTTTGACTCTCCATCAGCTAGGGATCCAAAGAGACATTACTAGAAAAACAGGAACCATAAAAGAGCCAGGAACTTATAAATTAAAACATAAACATTAATTTGTTTTCCAAAATACAGATGTCTTTTGTCAGTTCAAGCCTTGATCTCTCCACCAGTTAAAGGCAGCAGTTGTTCTGTGGAGGCATGCACTGGAAATTAGCCAACGGGCATTAACTTTTGGTTCTGATTGAACTGAGGAAAATTTGAAACAGAAACACAGAATTAAAAGTTGTGATAGCAATTATTGTCTGATAACATTTTAAAATGTTCACGACAATAGCAGAAGTGTCTTGCCATAAGGAACTGTAAATTCTGGAACCTTTTTGGACAAGGCTCAGGAGAGATTTGGAGTGTCCTTGGTGACAGCAGGGACCTGTCCTTCTCCTCACCTGGCACAGGGATCAGGATCCATCCCTGGGGAAGTGGATCCTGTGGTGCTGACTGGTGCAATGGAGTCACAGCAACGTGGCACCAGCACAGCTCTGGACAAAGGGTCTGGGCTGGAAGAGGAAGGAACACAAGACAAAGACAGCTTTAAAAGAACACTTTCATACATTACAAACACAAGTGCTCAAGGTTCAATTGCACAGATTTAGTTTTGTAGTGACATAACACATCAAGCCTTGTTTTCAAATGGCCACTGAAAATCTTTTTTAACGCTAAATCACTTGATATATCAATATTATTACATCTTTTAACATTTTTATCTCAATAAAACTTTGAGAATATTTAAAATAGCAGAAAGGCCATAGGCAACCAAAGAAAGCATCTATAAAAATGTGCATAATAAAGAGATAAGGACAAAAAGTTACTTTCTTTTTTTAACATGACCTACATGTGAACTAATTTTTTATCTTTAAAAAGTAGCAATTCACAAGTCACACCTCTTCTTTCCCTTTGAAATCAATTTTATACACCTACACAATTCTTCTGACAGTGAATTACTGCAGGTTTATACTCAAACTTTGAGTTCCCAGTTCTGCAGTATTTTGTTGAAAAAAATCCATTAGTATGAGAGATAAATACTATTCTGCAACTTTTAGCAATGAACCCTCTGCAACTGAACATTTTATCATACCTAAGCAGGGAAGGTACAACAAATTGCTCTTCTCGATGTAATCAGTTCCCTTCCTTCTCATATGGGCATAAACAAACTCCTGTAATTTATAATACAATCCAATCCAAGAAGTATCACTGAATCACACCCTTTTCTCCTACTCCTTCAGAGACTTTGCTTTTACCAATAATTACTTTTTCTAGAGCCTTCTGCTCAGAATAAGGCAATAGTCTGTCCTTTACACCAAGACCTGTCTTTCCTCTGTACTGCAATGAACCCCCCTGGTGGAGCAGGGATTGAGCAGCCCTTATCCCCTCCCTTGACACTGCTGGAATAAATCCTTTCCAACACCCTTTGATGACAAGCTTTACATCTTCATTTTCTTTTCCTAGGCTGCAGCTTCTCTAGATTTCACACCATACTAATATCTGTCTGTACTCCTCTTGCCGAACTGTTCATGCTTCATTATTTAAGTGCAGGGAATTCTAAGTAGCTGCTCCCACTTCATCTGCTCTTCCCTTGAGGGGTGAACCAGCATCTGCTGTTCCCTGTCTCCTGAGGAAGAAACAACTTCCACAGAAAGGAGCTGCAAAGATCCTTTCATGGCTTCACTTCACACTAAGAAAGATTTTGATTTTGATTGGACATGCTGATTCCAGCAGAATCTGCTCTCAGGTAAAAATTGTAGTCCTGTATATTGCTAAAGTTTTAATATTCTCTTCCTTAAGGAGAAGACTGAGGTAAAGATTTGGAATATACATTTTTCTCAAAGGTTTTGCACTGGCTCAGACAATTAATCAAAGATGCCCTTCATCAAAAATGTAGAATGCTATTCCAAAGGAACACTAGAAGCAAAAGGAGTCAGATATTTCTGTGATTTTTTAGTAATATACTGATAATGTGCATTTATAGCTGTACCTGTTAGCTTATCAAGAAAGGTGACTTTTTCAGATCTATATACATTACAAATGAGCTGTTCATGAAATTCCCAGAGTACAGAATGATGCAAATCTAATTATTTCAATTCAATATGAAAGAAACAGTTATTTTAAACTTAAACTGTAAAGTGGCAGATGTACACTCACTTCTAAGGGTAATTTTCAATAGTAAAATATATTGTAACTGGTATGTCTTAAAAGTGAAGATTTCATCCAGACTACTATTGGTAAGGACAATGAAATTATTTCCTGGCTTTGCAATGTCCAAATCCTGAACTTCTGCCCCTGTTAATGCTCAGACATCCACGTGTAGGAACAGCAACCCCTTTCCTCCTCCCATTAAGGGGGCTGCATCTTCTTTATTCTTGGCATCCCTTCCAAATAAGCCACTCCAACCAAACTTTCCCTGGATACACCACCTTCACAGAAAAAGAAGTGGCTACAGTTTCAGAGGGAGGTGTTTCAGTGGGAGGCACTTCTGCCATCCTTTCCCTAGATGTCGCCACATTTTCTGTCTCCTTCGTAACAGCCGTAATTACTACATGGAAAACTATCATGCAGGTTCCTACTTTCTATCCCAATTTCTTCAGAGCAACAAAAAGACATTCTAATTATATGTATAAATTATTCTACTTAATAGAATATATCTAATATATCCTACCAAGGTCATACTGAAACCTGAAAACAGCTTTTATCACAGGCTTGTTTTCACACTCCTTTTACTTCCTACTAAGTGTGTTGACTCATTGAATCTGGAGTTGCTGACCTCATCCACTACTTTGTGCTGAAATAAACAACCTCCTTAAGGATATTTCCAAAGTCTCCAGATTCAGTTTTCATGCATACTTTGCTATTCTTTCTCTCTCAACAATTTTTTCAAAATATGTCCTTCTGCCCTTACATGATTTTGCCACTTAAAGACTCACTTGTGCTATCCAAGTGCTACGGGACATGATTTTGGGAATTCAAGGCAGGATTCAGGCTTGTGTTTTAGCTGATTTGGACTTAAATCAGGGTTCTGAGGGCACCATCCTTGGTACCACCCCAGTGTTATACTTCTCTGCAATTCACAATTTCTTCCTGTGGAAATAGTCTGAAAAGCACATGCTGATTTCTACACATGAATGAAGTTTCCATATTGTCCAGAAATATGAAGACTCTCCAGTTTGTTGCAAAAACTACCAAAATATCTCCAGATTTTCTAAGTATTTCAAATTTCAGTTGTGCTGAAGTAGTCATTGATTGGTTGTCCACAAGATGGGGCTTCTACAACAGAGATCATTATATCCAAATTGAAGATTCTGATGTAAAACCTATGAATGGCACCACAGTTGACAGGAACATACTTTGAAATTTTGCCACAGGAATGGTCCTCAGTGCATTCCTCATTTCTCACGTAAAAACAACAATTCCTCAGGAAACCAAAACAGCAGCGAGTGATTTTATCTTGTTCTTAACCCTTGCACCGTGCTGGTGTACAGCTTGTAAACCAGAGACAAAATGCACCATTGCAATCACCCTGTGCCTTGCAGGGATTCTGTGCAGCCCCGCTATGTCTAAATGAGTGTTTGTGGAACAGCACACAGACCAAAACACCAAATGAAGTGCCTGTGGTTTTTGAGACATTTTCTAAGTCAATATGCAGCCTTCAGAATTTCTGAAGCAGGCTGCAAGTCCACTGCTAAGACGATAATGCCTCCAAATAAAAGTTAAAGTAGCTCCACACAGTGTGCAATTCTTGTAAACTTAACTGAAAGAGGGAACAGTTTGCTGTTACAAAAACTAACTGTAGGCGTGCACTTCACAATAAATGAAAAGAAAAAGAATTTATTCTTAGACACAAAAATTTCTAAACATTACAAAAAATAAAAAATAGACTTACAGTACCTTTAGCTGTCTTGTTTCACTGTGGTGTTTGTTTAAACAGCATGTTCTGCTAAAAAAAAGGCCTCTCTCCTCTTTTGTCATGTAAGTAAACAAGCAAGATTTTAATGTCTTATAGGAATGTTCACACAACCAAAATCAGAACAGACTAAGGAATTGTGCAATTACCTTCTTATATTCCTTTTCATACTGTTAGAGGCTTAATTTATGATAACTTCTGTTTTCTGCATGATATAGTTGTTTTCTAGATTTTTTTTTCAGGAAACACAGTAGTGTTTGAGCATGCAAAAGCAAATACTGGTACAAATTTCCAGCCTGTCCCTCCAAGAGGAGGCTGTACAAACACAAACTAATCAAAAAGTAAAACTAAAGGTTAAGAAGAAACATTTCTGGCCAGAAGATAAAGTGAATTTCCCAAGGGCAGTCACTCACAACCAATTCATACTTTCAGTACAAAATCTTCAATGGCTCCTTCTCACATTCCTCCTGTTCAGTCTCCAGTAACTCATCTGCTGCAATTCAGCCAGCTAAGCTGTCACAGACCAGAGCTTCAACAGGAAGTGCAAAACAGTACCCTTCAGAAAAATCATCTAGAGAAGCATAAAATAAGAAAATCTGAGTAGGCAGGAATTACATGGAAAAGGACAGGGAGTGACAGGAGCTACAAACTGCAGGCAACGATGTGTTAGGAAAAAGGAAGGACACTAAATTTGACCAATGGCATTTCTGCACACACTAAATAATGTTCTCTTTATTAAACACTAAAGTTTTAACTGGATCACTCTGTGCAGCTTGGGGTGCCATGCTTACTGGAAAAGTGGACCAAAGAAGGAGGCTGCAGGACAGTGAGACATCTCAGAGATTTACAAATCATGATCCAAAAGGAGAAACTGAAACAAAGCATTGCAACAGTTTTCTGATATCTAAAATTGCTTTAACAATACAAACAAAACAGATAATAAAGAGTTTGACTTATAGCAATCCTAGGGAATTTTTTTGAAACAGCAAGGGATTAGAACACAGTACCTGTAGTCATCATTCAGTATCCAGAAAGAGTTTCAACAGTTTTCTGTCAAGGAATGACAAAGACATAGGTGATCTTGGACTTGGGCAGAGTTGTCTCTGTCAACCAGAGCTGACAGGTCACACTCTCTAGGTTCTCATGAATCTATGCAAGTGTCATTTCATCACTCTGTTATTGCAGAAGACCTACAGTTACCTACAGGAAGAAAACAGAGATTTTAGGCTACAGCAAGAATGATGAAAATCAGAAAAGCAGGAAGAGTATGGAGAAGGTGAACAAGAGGTGTTTTAAATTTTGCAGCAGAATGCATATTTAACTAGAACAATTAATTCCTCAAATCTGTTTCAAAGACTTACAAGCACTTTGGATACTACCTTACCGTTGCAGAGAACTGGAGGAACAAGAAGTCTAACAAACTGGCTTCAGGTGAACTGTGGATAGAGTTCACTCCTTGCAAATTCAGGAAAAGTGAAGCCCCAATTAAAATTTAAAATTAAAATTTAAAACATAGATTTCTGTGTATTGACTAACCACCACTTGTTGAAAGCCAGCCCAATACTTGTGTCTCAAAGCCTGTCAGGAGGACAAGTCAGCATGTCACACTCTGCTCAAACACACCAGCTTTCCTGCAGGAACTGTGATTTCTTAGTATGCTGCTATTGGGAATGCCCCCGCACATTCTACTGACCCAATTTTTTTTACCTATTGACATCTTTTCCTACTGGCATTTTCTGAGAATATAAGGGAGAGTGAGAATCAAAATAAGACAGCAGTAAAGCATCTGCTGTAAATCACCTGAGAGAAACAAAACATCGTAAACCAGCCAGGAACCTTTTGGGGTTATCCCCATATAATCTACTGCCACTAAAACCATTCCTGAGACATGTGACCTAATCTGCCTTTCAAAGCCTTCAGCAAATTAGATTTCCAGATAATCATTTTCACTGCCAAACTATATTTGCAGTTTGAAATAATTTCCTAATGTCTACTTTAAATCTCCAAGTCCATCACCCCTTGCCCTAGACCCACTGAACATAAAGAAAAACTTATTCCTTCTCTCTGCACAGAAACATTTTATATTTTTGAAAGATCATTACCATTTTTCCCAACATCTTCCCTTTCTTCAGACTAAACAACCCCAATTCTTTCAATCTTTCCCCTTAGATCATGTTTTTTAGGTCTCTGATCATTCTTGAAGTTGAGACTGTGGCAACATGTGGCACAAGGAGAAAAAGGAAAATCGATTCCTACACAAAATTCCCCAGGAAGCTGGGTGACAGAGGGTTTGTTTGAAGAGGTTACTTTTGTACAATGACTGTCTGCTCTGTTGCTTGGGTGTTTTAGTGCCAAAATACATGTTCTCTCTGTTCTTTGTGGCTCACAGTGCAGGTGCCCCAGTGCACAGAAAAGGCAAGCATTACACTCCTCACTGAAAAAATGTTTTGGACCTGGGGAAAATCGTTATTATGGAAGGCAAGTTATTCTTGCCAGTAATGGAATACTTCTCCTCACCAAGATGGTATCTTTAGGATAAATTGATATAAATGGCATCTTTGTGATACCAGGATAATTTAGGCAGAAGTTTAAGTAATTTTTAGAAACATGAGTAAAATCCTGCATCACAAAGTACATTTCAGGGAAATATATTAGTTCCATAATTGCTTTCTAGTGCTGCATTCACTCTGTCTCAGAAAGCAATATGCAGTTGTAATATACATGGAGAAACGTCTACAGTTCAGCTAAAATCAACAAAACTAAAAATAATCATGTGCATTTTAGAAGAAGCCATGTTCTTTATAACCAGATAAATTAATTCCACCATCCTCATAATCAGATTCACATACATAATAGAAGAATGTAATTTACTTCCATTCTCTAGAGGTATACAAAGTCTTTTTTTTTTTCCTTCCAGAAAAAGGTTTTAAAATTGCATTGTGTTCTATTCACCAACATTATCCGAGCAAACAGAGTTATCTCTGAACCTCTGGGTACCATGGCATGGAAAGATTGCACTCAGAAGTGAACTGGGCTTCTGTGTATGAATTGGGAAAACAATCCTATCCAGAAGAAAGATAAGACCTAAGGAGAGATTATAAGTGCTGGGAAAATAAGCTTGATGGAAAAAAAAAGGAAGTGAAAAAACTTTTCCGTGCTGAGGACAGAAAAGGTCTTTCAAAAACTTTTGTTAAGCATGACATATTAAACATATCCAAAATGTTGTCCAACAATAACATGAGCATGGATCACGTAAATTGGTGTTATCAAAGGGACTTTCATGTAAAAATTAGGCAATTTATGATGTCAATTTTTAAAGGGAACTCCTAACAATAAGGACTTTTTATGTCCTCAGTGGATTTTAGATTTTTAACTCAAAAGGAAACGGATTTTTCAGTAAAAAGTTCATCATCTCTGGCTACCTCGTATGAGCCTTAAGAATATGTCAATATGTCATTTGCCTCCTCTCATATCAAAAGCCTGTAAAATAGAACCAACTTTGCACAGTCTAAAACTCTTTTTCTTCAATTTCCATTCTGTTTTGAAAGATAGATTTCACTCAGAAGATGCTCGCTGCCAGAAAGTGGTGAGGACAGACCCACATATGACATTGTTGTATCGAGGTGTACCAGAAGATGAATTCTGTACACTGGCAAACTTCAGAACATAAACATTTCCATTCTGTCAACAGGTCACAACCGTTTAAATGTCTAGAGGTGAGGAAAAACTTCATTGACTTGCATTGCCAGTTCTGTATTGATATTAGTCTGACACAAATTTTTGTGTTTGCATTATCTTTTCCATCTGTAGTATCTGTGCAGCCCTAAACCACAACATGAATCTTTCTTCCTTTGTATGAGCATTTTAAGGCTCTAAAAAATCCATTCTGACTATTACTTGTCCCCCAAATAAGGTAGAGGAAGTAAAAAGAGAGGACTGAAGTAACCAGTTAAACTGCCCTATGGCTCTGCTAAAACAAAGAAACCATACTCATAAATCACATCCTCTGAGGATCCACCCCTCTGCTTCCTTGTCCCCAGCCTGCAAAAAGTGTGGGAGCAAAAGGAGTAGGCTCACAGCTACACCTCAGCATACACAGGGTTATTAAAAACATTTGTGAACACTAAATTTTTTCCATTTTCCATCTCCTGGACCATTGTACAACTTTTGAGCCAGTGGTGCAAAGCCATTATTAATGACCTATCTGACATAAAAGGAGTGAATGGCCAGGAAAAGCAGTGCCTTTAACCACCCCTACTTCAAAGAATCCAGCTATGAGTGGTAGGAGCTCTTTCCCCTTCAGAGTTTTCACAGGTGCAGTCTGTCTTGTTGCAAGGCCAAACATGAACCTCTTCGGTCTCTGTGAGTCCACCATGAAAAGCAGGTCTCTTCTGGCACTTGACAGGTCTGCAGTTTTTAATCATGCCCAGATTTGGAGCATCCTGTACCTACTAAGAGGAAAGTTTTAACAGGGCTTAGTAGCTATTCCTTCTGGAGATCTGCCTCAAGGGAAATAAATGCAACATCTCTAGCAGGAAATCCCACCTATGTCCTGACTGCATATCAGGATGAGACCAGTTTGCACTCTGGTTTCCAAAGAAAGGCTACTTTGGCCTATTTTGGCACATCAGCCAGCAGGGAGGCACCACAGGTTTCCATAGGACCTCCTCACTGCAGAGGATCCCAGCTGAGATCACAACCTCCCACCAAGGCACAGTGTGACCTGTGCTTTTCACTGAACTACGCCAACGACACAGGCCTGAGCCTCACAGAGAAAACAAAACATGAGAGAACAGCTGAATAACTCAGTCTTTCTAGTTGCCCATAATCTCATTCCCAATGGTGCCACTGCACAACTGAAAATACCAGTGACAACGCTGGAGTTTCATCACCAGGTTCTGACAGCAGACAGCTCTGACATTGCCTCAACCTTGAAATCATGACTGGGTGAGGCAGTGGTTCACTGGATCCCCTCCAACAATTGCTTGCCTAATTTTATTAAACAAAGCCAACAGACTCATAGGATAAACACCCAAATGAGCAAGCCATGTACAACAGCCATTATTTACAATGCACCATTGCAAAGCCTCTCTATCTTGAACAACACTCAGAATCTTGCCCCATTTTCAGTTTCAGTTTCCTTGAAAAGCCTGAAACCATGTTAGAACACCATAAATGGAGGCAACCACAGGCTTTACACCAGGGTTGTTTAACTTACCATTGATAAGCACCAAAACAAACCAACCTAAACAGTAACAAAATGAAATCTCCAAGAATGAAATCATAATCAGCAAAAACTCTGATCGCAGACTGAGGTCCACCAGCAAAGGCTGTGGAGCCAAATACACCACTGTGAACAGCAAGTCTGGAGATACTCTGACCCAGGATAGGAGCCCTGGTGCAAAGCAGGCCTGAGCTGTATCAGCAGAGAACTCGGTGATAAGCAGCAGCCGCGCTGTACTGCTGTACTGCTTTACAGACTGGACTCCGCAGCTGCTCTCATCTGCACCACATTTGCTTCACTTTAAAAAATACTTCACTTTAAAAATTGGATTTTAAAGTATTTTCCATGGTGTGAATCTGAAGGCCAAGGATACATTTCGAGGAACCAAAGAACACTAATAGGACCATTGTATATTCCACTCTGTGTAGGTGAGTGCTGGCACACTAACACAGTGACACAGGGGCATTCACTGTCCTCAAATTTGCATTTATCTGTACTCACCTATACTTATATCCAAGTATATTTTTATGAAGGAAAAAAAAGGAGCTGAATATACAGCTTATTAGAATACCTGCTCATCGCATAAAAAACCTTCAGAAACGCAAAAGCCAAGTGCCTGTTGCTGATTTTACTCCACTCTGGGGTTCACTGCCCTGTGCCTACACTGACCGTGCCCCTCGGGTCACGCCAGCGACCAGCACAGAGAACACCCGTCCCTGCCTGGGGACCCGTCCGCTGGGGAACCCTTGGGAAGGTCCCTGGGCCTCGCAAAAACCCCGCAGCCGTGGTGGGCCAGGTGGTGCAGGGGTCCCCGCTGCCGCTGCCGCCCCGTCCCGTCGGGCCCGAGCGGCCGCCGGCTCCGCCATGCCCGGAACACAAACAAACACAGCGCTCGGGGGCGGAGCGAAGCGGCTCCCACCATTTTGGGGCCGGGGGAGCCCAGCAGGCGGCTGGGTTCCCCAGCCCGTCCTGTCCCGCCTCGTTCCGCTGGGGGCGGGCAGGGCTGTCCCCGCGGCGGGGCCGGGGGGCGCGGAGCCCAGCGAGGCCCCGCGGCTGCTCCCTGGGCCCGGCGGGGAGGGGTGAGAGGAGGAGCCAGGGCGGCCCGTGCGACAAAGCCCAGTGCGCAGGGAGCTGGTGACCGGGAAGCACAACCGCGCCGGGCAGCCGCGGGGCGGGCGGACCCACCGGAGCC
>VWZV01006848.1:221-131967 GCA_013397155.1 Irena cyanogastra | reverse complement strand
CGCACGTAGCGCGGGGGAAGCCGCTTTGTCTGGGCCGGTGCCGGCGCTCCGGGCGGGCGGGAGGCGCGGTGCCGCCGGCGGGGCGGGGGGCGGAGGGCAGGGGCCGCCCGGCCGGTGCCGCGTCCTTTGTTGCCGCCGGCGGTGACATCACCGTCTGGCGCGGGGACGCTCCGGGACGGGGACCGCGGGCCCTGCCCGGGCTTTGCCCGGGCCCGCTCGCACCGCTCCCGTATTTTTAGCAGCATCTGATCCCCACTAAGTAACTCCCCCAGCGCAGGGGATCCTGTTTCTCTCGGTCCTGTGGGGCACCGGCAGGGAAGTGTTTCCCATTGTTCGGTGGGGCTGTTTTTTTTTTTTTTTTTTTTCTGGGGGATCGAGGTGTGAAAAACAAAGACTCTGTGCGTAACTTAATGCTTTCTGGGGGAAGTCAGCTAGCATTTAGAGCTCTTTGATGCCGCGGTGCAACAGATCAGAAATGAGTTTGGGGTGTCAGCCATCAAAATACACAGAGAAACCACTTTAGGAAGTGTGAATTATGCATGAGGCACTCAGAAGCTGCTCAGGGCTGTGCTGACATATCACAGGTGATCTGTGCAGTGGTGGTCTGCTGGCGCTTTCTTGCTGTGTGGGTCTGGGTTGTGTTTCCTGGGCTTCAGGGGAATGTGGAGATGGGAAGCAGAGCNCGGCGGGGAGGCTGAGGGCGCGGATCCGCTGCCGGAGCGGGAGGAGGCTGAGGGGGGGCCGCGCTCCCCCCGGGAAGATGGGGAACTGCCTCAAGTCCCCCACCTCGGATGACATCTCGCTGCTCCACGAGTCCCAGTCGGACAGAGCTAGCTACGGAGACGGGGCTGAGCCGGATCAGGAGCCGCCGCCGCCATNGCAGGGAAGTGTTTCCCATTGTTCGGTGGGGCTGTTTTTTTTTTTCTTCTGTCTCTGAGAGAATCTGTTAATTTACATCTTGATGACGAATCAAGGGGGAAAGAAGGAAAAGGCCGGGTATTCGCTTTGATGGCTTCGCTGACAGCGGAGGATAGCGCCGATGTGGAGGGGGGATGGCGTTGGTGTGGAAGCCTGCGCTTGGCCGCCTCTGGAAGGGATGGACACGGAGAGGGAACCTGAACTTGGGGTTGCACTTGTCTGCTCCCGGAGATCTCCACCCCCACCTACGGAAATGTGTATTGACCTAAACAAGCGGTCTACAGCACTGAAAAATGAAAAGGAAAACCATCAAGCGGTAGAACTGCACATTCTATTCAAGTTTTGAAAGTATTTTCCTGTCTGGGATTATAGCATACATTCCAGACGAATCTGTAGAAACGACAGTTGTGGCACACATACTGGGGGGGTGACTTGAGAGCTGTGTGTTTTCTAGGATGGGAGTCATTCCCTAATTGCAGACCCTGATGTATAATTAACAAAATTGCAGGAAGTATTTAACCGGACAGGCGTGTAATCTACAAATGCTTTAGCGAGTTCAAGAATTCCACCCTGGTAGGAGCCCCTTAAGTGTTGAAGAGAAGCCCTACACGTAGCAGCCCTTGCTGGTGCCCTGAAGCTTCACTGATGTTTCTTGGCAGCGTATGCCTGATTGTTTTGTTTGGGTGCGAATGCTGAATGTCACAATAAATTCCCTGAGGTATTTTTGTTTTCTGATTTCTGAACTATGTCTGCTGAAGTCCAGTAAATAGAGAGTGCTTGGTGGCAGATCAAGTTTTTAAAGGTTGTGTTGTTCTAAATTAAGCCTAAGTGGTCCATGAGGTTTAGAAATGGATTGTATTTTTGTCAAATCAGCAGAAAAAGTTTGACTGTTTGTGCAATTTATTGCATTTATATCTGTGATTTTAGGAAGGCTTGTGGAGGTTTTTTTTCTTGTTCTTCCCTTTGAAAACAACCTGTTAGCTCCTGTGAGAGTCACCAATCAGGTATATACCTTATGCAGGCCTTCTGCTGTGGGTGTTGGTGTAGGTAAGGACCCTTCCTCTATCATCAGAGGTTTTTGCAATTTTTTCTTGATGAAGAACTTGTCTGTAAGTGTGGATGGTTGACTGAGAACACGACAGACAGTAAAATAAATGAACCCACAGGTGTCTATTATCGAGTAAGCATATTCATAGCAAACTTCCCCTCAGCTGAAGAAGCTGTGCAGCATCAGGTGATGTGCCCACAGGCACTTGGCTGTGTGAACATCACTGTCTGACCTGAAAGCTCCTCCACTGATCCTGGCAGCTCCTAAAGCTTCACCTTAGGGTAGCCTTTAGTGTCTCAAAGTCAAAATCAAAGCTAGTCTTTCCACAGATTTTGAACCACAGTGGATTGTGACTTTAAAAAAAAAATAGGCCTTAGCTACAATATTATGCAGCATTTTGTGCACTTAAGAGGTTGAGGCGATTTATAATTTTGAATTAGTTAGATACACAAAACTCAGAGTATGAACAATTGCTGATACTCTAGTATTACTTTTGTGCTGGAAATAAATCACTCATTTTAACTTTCAAGTGGCAACTCAGAGTCAGTGTTACAAATGGGAAAGTTGTGCTCTTGTTCCTGGTAATTGCTTCTTTTAGTGTCTTAACCAGAATGAGTGTATAATGTGTAGTCATTAGGAATGAAAGTAAGGAGGGGGATAAAACAAGTTTGAAAACTTACTTGTGGCAACTAGCCTTGAGAAACTGGAAGGTGAACAGTTTTGAAGCCAACTGCTGAAATTTCAGCTGCATATTTTAGAAGAGAGTAAAATCTGATGTGTCTGTTGCTCTTGGGTTTGCAGCAACGTGTCAGCTTCCTGATTAGCTCTTGCAAGGTATGCAGACTAAGGGAAGGAGGTTTGCTGGGGGAAGATACAGATGTAGAAGATGACTTCTGTATTATTTTGACATTTAAAGTACTTTTTTGTGTTCTAACAGGGTGGTGCCATGGGCATTCATGTGAGACTCTTGTTATGCCATAATATTTATTTACCTATTGAGTTCCAACTGCAAAATGTACCCCCAGTAAAAATTGTGTTATAGCATGTCAAATTCCTTTGATCAGTGAGTTCTATTAAACTGGCTGTGTAAAATTCCTGCTTCCACAAGTGAGGTTGAGAATTGGATTGACAGTATGGACACAGAATAATGGGGAATAACTTCCATTGAGAGGCTCTGCAGATACCTGTCTCGTGGTTCCTGTGGCAGTACCCCTTACCAGCTGCTGCAGAAAGGCCTCAGAGAGGAAGCATCTCTAAACAGGTGTCTGAATTAATAAGAAAGTGGCCCATTAAAGCATCAGATATTTTCCAGTGCATTGAGCTTAACTACTAACAAGAGAAATAAAGAAAACACACCAAAAAAAGAGTGTGTTTTCATAGCAGGGAGGAAGGAAGTGATTTCAAGAGTGGACCAACATTTTCATAGACAGACGCTAATTTTGAATGCCTCCATTTTAGAATCCAGAAATTACAACTGCTTTCCTAAGTGTTAAGAACATGCAGCTCCATTTTTAACCAGGGAATCTGTGATTAGGAAGGACTTAGCTTTCGTTTTGTTTTTTTTTCTCAAGTCCTCAAAATTGAGTATGCTTTCAACTTTGTTTTCCTTTTTGGTGTATGACTTCTTCACCATCTGTTGGCAGTATGCCTTCTGCTGTTTTTCCGTACAAGTTCACTGGGTTTTTTTCAGTTTCTCTTACTTCTAGTAGTTCTCCTCAAAGACTTTTTTTTGGCAGAACAGATGTGTCCCTTTTCTTAATCCTTGTCTCATATTTGTGTTCTTAAATAGTTCCTTAATAGCGGTAGGAAATAATTTGCCATTTTATTCAGTTTTGGAGTTTTTACCCAGTAAAATACAAAATGGTTTACACCTTTTCTTCCTAAGCTTCTAAAAGGTATTACTGTGGACAAAAATACACTGCAGTCTTCTAAAAAAGATGTATGCTGAATTACTTAGCTAAAAGCATGAGAAATAAGCACGAGATCTTGGTGTTGATAGACGCTTGTTTGATATGTTGATGTGGCAGACTGATAAAATATTTCACCCTGTTACCTGAAGAGCTCCAGAGCACCCTCTTGTACTTCATACCACCTTGTGTTGTCTTGCAGGCCTAGATAAAATGTTTCAGTGGATCTAGTGTATTTTTTTAATTATTATTTGGAGGGATTAATTTAAAACCTTTTGGCCGGACACTCATTTGATTTGGCTGTAGGCACAAAATGAGGCGAGAGATCACAAACATGAGCTTAACCCAATGCTGTGCTCCCATAATCCTCCAAAAGCTGTTGGGGACAGCAGGTTTTGAAAGTGTAATTTAGGATGTCTCATGGCTTCTCTTAAAACTGAAGTTGCTGCAAGAGCCTCCTTGGGCCTCCTCTGAGCTGAGTGTCACTTGTACACCTGTACTCATCCTCGTCCCTTTGGCTTGTTGTGCTTCATTCCAGCTGTTTCCAGTTCAGGGAGGTGGCACATCAGCCTGTCCTGGCAGTGCCATCAGGAGCACAGCACAATAGCTGCAGCCCTGGAGATGCTGAAGTGTCCAGTTTGAAGAGAATCTTCTTGAAAGTGTCCACTGCATTTCTATGTGAACCTTGCCCTGTGGATGGGAGTCTTGGATATTTTTTGCTCAGGAGAGAAGCCAAGCCTTTGTTACTCTCTCCTCGTGACTTAAGTAATATGTTACATTGGTGTTCTGATGCTGTCTTTTCAAAGGCATGGTAATTAATATAATTAGAAATTGCTAGTCAAATGAATTCTGATCTAGGAGTTGCCCCCGTTTATAGAAACAGCTGAACAAAAATTCTCTTGGGCCCCAAAGGAAATGATTTATCATTTGTGACTGCTTGTATTGTACAAGAAATGAGACCGTGGTAGTGTAACAGGTTATAATCTACCATGGAGTGGTTGTGCAAAGCTGGAACTCTTGATCTCTGTTGGAACAGCATAAAAGGGGAAAAGATGCAATGGGAAAGTGTTACATACAGAAAGCTATCCATGAAAAAAAGCAAACCAGCTCGTAGGGTTACTTTCATATAAGAGAAAGCAGTGTGTTTAAAAGTTGCCTATGCATGTCTTGCCCTTCTTTCTGCTTGTCCTCCACATCTTGATGATCATGTGTATGAATTACAGTTGCACTTGTGGATGTGAACTGAAGTATCACTCCAGTCCACAATTTCTTAGTCTGCTGGAAACTTCAAAGGACTTCAAACCCTTTCTTTTTGTTGCTGGCTGGTGCCTTCTGGCAGTAGTGCCCGAGGTGAAAATCAGGTGCAGTGAGGAGGGAAAGTGATAGAGGAGCTGAGTTGAGATTTTGCTGAATGGATAAGAAATAGGAGAGCAGCCAGTGATGTTTGGTGCTTCTCCTCAAGGATGAGATTGCTTGACTGACCTTACGTAATTCATTCTCAGAAATGAAGAAGTATTTTAGTAATTTTCTGGAATAACATTTTTATCTGTGAAAGAACAACTGTTAAGTGATAAAGCACTCCTGATAAATAGTTATGATACAATTTAGACCTGCATTCAGAAAAGCTGTAAGTGTTCCATGTTTTATGCTGCAGTTCTGGTAAATTATTTGTATGTGCAATGCAATAAACCTCTTTTTTAGTATCAGTATAGGGCTATACACTTTATGTTCCATACAGTAATGAAATACATGTATTATGAATATAGTAGCATTCAAGATTATTTGGTTAGTGAACAATATGCCATGACTCTTCTTATTCTTCCACAGCTGAAGAATTTAGCAAGGTGTCTAGAGAATTTAGAAGTTGTCTAGAGCTGATAATCAGTTCTAGGTGAAAAGTTTCTTGAGAGTGCTATGTCTAAACTTCCTTTCTAGACAACAGTTAGTAAAAACCTGTACCTGTATTTCCTGTCTCAATACTTATTGGTTTCAGCATAGCCTGCCACATTGGCTGATGGGGGCTGTCTTTCATTTTGCTGGTGAAAAAAGCTGGTGGGGCAGAGGGAGAAGAGAGGAAGGAAGACAGACCTAAAGTAAAGGATTACCAGATGGTATCACAGAGTTAAGTAACTTCAATCTTGAAAATACCCATTCATAAACAGTTTAAATGAATGTTTTAATTAATATTGGTTGAATATTGTAATGCTTTATCTGCTTAAATAGATTTTAAACTACAGTTGGTTAAAAATGCGTTAGGCATGACTGGAGGAAGTGGGAAGAGTCTGCTGATGTTTGAGTTCTCTGTGTTACCACCTTTCTTATAAAATTAGAGCTGGTTTCTAGATTCACTGTTGTTGAGTTGGCAGTTGGTAAAGATCTGTTCCAAACCACTGTGTCCAGAAGATTTTCCAAGGGGAATTCGAAAAGAAGATAATATGTTTATAATCACGTTTAACAGAGTATTGGTTTCTGCTTCACGTGGATTTCTGCAAGAAGTGTCTTTAGTTGGCTCAAGATGCTCTACAGAGTCTGTCCCTGTCTTCTCATGTCCCTGTTCATCACTTCAACAAAGGAAGGAAGCTTAGCTTAATGAGCACTGCTGCAGACCCTGTTAATGGCTGTAGTCAAAGTGGTTGCAGAATGTAAGGCGAAGAAACTAAAAATAACACCTCTTGCTTGTGGCAGACTTGTGTCTTCCAGTCTTTGTGCTTGTCCTTGTTTCTGCCTCCCCATATGCACAACGAGAAGCATATTTGTATTTTGGAGAAGGTAATAGTCTGTGGAGTAGACTAAAGCAAATCAGCTGTGACTCTCCTATGAGCTAGTGAAGCAGTTCCTCAGAGACCAAAGAATTACAAAATGAGCGGGTTTGTAGCAATGTCGTGGTTCAGTAAGAGTAAAACCTTTTTAGAGGAAAAAGCTGAAGAGTCACTATTCTCTTGACTCTGAAAGGTAAAGCAAGCTTCGATCTTGATTTAGACCACAAGAAAAATTGGCCCTGACATTATGAAGGTCTCAGAAGCAAAGATGTGTCTTGCTCCCTGAAGGTAGGATGTGTTTTTGTAGAAGATGCTGTCGTGTTCTGCGTGCCTCTTGGGGGACAGCCATAGCAGTGACCTGTCCCAGCAGAGTTAGAATTGTGTAACTTCTTGCTGGGTAAAACTGCACTTCAACAAAAAAACTCCCAGCCCCAAGACTAAACTAAACAAAATCCACCAAAAAACCCCACTCTAGCAGCCCTAGGGTAAGCTATCATCATCCTTATCCTTCTGTTCTGTTTGTAACTTTAGCAAACCACTTAACTGCTCTGTGCTTTAGTTTTTTCACTGTAAAATGAGGAGTGAAGGAGTAATAAACTTTATCTTTAGTGCAGGCATTAGTAATTTAATTCAAGTTTGTAAAGTGTTCAATGGTAATTTGATTTTAATAAAATAATGTTCCTCTATTACAAAAGAAACCTCTGCAGAAATTTATGACAAACCTGATGCTGGAGAGAGGGAGCTTTATCAGATCTGTTTAAGGCAGTGGATAACTCTCCTAAAATCTGTTTTGGAATCTGATAGTTCAGCATTTATTTGGCCGCCTGCATTCCAGATGCTTGATTAGTAGGATGAAGAGTCTGTGGAGATGGTAATAAGAAATCTTGCCTAATCAGGGTGATGAATCTTTGCTATGCTGGAAGATCATGCATTCTTTGGACAAGCCAACCCAAACATGCAATAACACCCTCCCTAAAATGTAGGACCACCATGCCTTTAGGAAGCTCTTCCCGTATGTTTCCCGTATGTACCTTGGGTTCAGTGCTGTGATCAGCTGTTGCTGGCTGTACATCTGGAGTCAGTTTCTGACCCACTGAAAATAAACCACTTTTATGTTTTGAAGAGATAATGATCTGTGGAATGGGCTAAAGCAAATCAACCGTGACTTTCCTATGAACTAATGAAACAATCTCCAAGAGACCAAACAGTTACAGAGAGTGATTATTTTATTTACCAGCCCCTCCATAGGAATCTGCCAACCACTCTGTTTCTCATCAGTGAAGAAGAAAGTCAGAATGCCGGTGGCATAAAAGCTGCTGGGCCAGGATCCACGCACGCGGTGACACGGACAGAGAGCAGATGCGTGCAGCAACTGGAGGAGGAGATAAAAGAGCCATCCTTTAACCGCGGTTGCGTCAGCCAAATCACAACCAGCTGGGTTATTGCACTGGGCATTTCTGCTGAGCCGCCACAACGCTCACGCATGCTCCGTGCACATTTGCATGCACATCTACCCTCTGTCAAAGGCCGGGCTGATTTTTGAGCCTTCTCGTCCTCCCTCTGGTTTTAGCCATTGGTTTAGTTGAGGGATGATGTAGACCTGAGGTGCCTGGGGGAGGAGTGAAACTGTTGGAAGGATGAGAGAAACTGTGACTCAGGAAATTCAGTTCCTACCTTAACCCCAGCATGCAGTGATGAATGTGCAGAGTGTTATCCTTGCAATACTGAAACCTGTTTCCCTTGGTTGTATTTTTGGACACTGGAGTGGCCTCGTGTCCTCTCATCTGCTTTTTACTCAGAGTGAGCAATTTGTGTTTCTAGAGGCAAGGTTCAGGAGCAGTCCTTGTATGTAGTACCCTGCACTCCAAGGCCAAAAGCTTGTGCAGGGACAGCTTCATCCTCAAAGACAAGTCTCAGCTGGCTGACAGGGCTGAGTTTCCCAGAGCTTGGGACTGTAGCTAGCCCACATGCCAGCCAAGTTTGGACTGCTAAGAGAGGTCCTAGAAGCATCAAGGAAACGCCTGGTTTATGACTAATAAAATTTAATGAAGCTGTTTGACTATCCAATTGTAAGCAAAAAATGAGTCAGTCTGTGCTGGTTTGGACAAAAGCAAGGAATTGACCATCCTGCAACCGTGATTAAAACCATTACATCTACCACATGCTGCCAGTTTCTAATCTGTGTCATGGCAAAACTGCATTACAAGAGAAAATCAGACTAGAATATATCCCACAAATATATTATAATGTAACTACTGTCCAAGTATAAATAGCTCTGTGGAAACTGTAAAGTGTCCCTGTAGTCCTCACCACTTTCACTCTGTGTGGCTCTCCAGATGATTTGTGTACAAGCTCTAGCCAGAAGGAAATGGAGCAGTATTTCTCTGTATTTATTCCCATAAGATGTATCTTGGTAGTGGGGATACAAATCTCTTATGACTCAGTGTGCGAACATTGCAGAATTGGATGAGGTTGGGTGCTCTTGCCCTTTCTGTTTCAGAGCTGTGGGAGGCTTATCTAAGAGATCAAAGTGCATCAAATTCCATTATTTTGGTATCTACGGGACAGTATAATGCATGAATACTCTGGGCCAATGCCTGTGTCTGACTTTTATTCATCACTGTAATTAAAGCCAGATACAGAGCTTGTTCTGTGCACTGAACGTTAATCACAGTGTTTTATTAACGCAGTTGTCGAAATCTTTAATTCAGACATCGTATAATTTTGCAGTATAGATTAAGACTAGTATTTATTTTTCCTGAATGCATTAATTTTATTTGAAGTTCAGAAAGAGAAGCGATTGCTCTCAGGTTTTGAACAAATGAGTGCAAGCATTGCTTGACTGCGGACATACCAAACTGTTAAACTGGTTTGGTCTGCACTGTTGCTTAACAAAAAGCAGTGAACTGCTGTATTCAGTGGAAAATACATAAAAGGCTCAGCAAACTAATGTTCTAAATTCAGATTTAGTTAAGACACTGAAATTAATATTTTAACATCTGTAGACTTTATTTTATGCTCTGTAGTAGTACTTGCTTAATTGCCATTGCCAGTTTCTGATGTTTTGGGATTTCCCTTGGTTGTTTTCTGTTTAAATATTATGATTTGTATTGCAGTTGCATCCATTTATCTTCAGTTTAGCTTATGAAATATGACTAAGACATTGCTTTAGTTTCTGCTTCACAGAGTTCTTTAATGTTGCATCTATATATTTGGGGACCTTGAGGCAGTTGTGGATTGTCCCGTGGAGAATGGTGTCCTTGAAAGTATGTTACTCTTCTTGGAAGGGAAGAGAATCAGTTTTAAAATTCGAGCACAAATACTTAACTTTAAATTAACTGTTAATTCTTTTCTTGGTTAGTGCTTTTCCACCTCTCAGTTCCTGGCTCTCTGAGTATCTGTGGGCTGTTTTGATTGTCCTCACAAGAACTAATGAAATCCCCTCTCTAGTCGCTAAACTGAATTACAGGCCCACACCTCTACTTGAAAATTTTTAGGGATCTGCTGATTGGATGGAGCCAGGTATTCAAAGAGACAGTGTTTAATGGTGAGTTTTATTTTTAAAAGTCCTTTAGGAAACAAAAAAATACTATCCACACAAGATTTCATGCTCCAAGTAATCTTTTATTTCCTCTAGAAACTGTATTCTTGTTCAATGAGTAACCTGGTTTTTTCCTGCCTCCCAGAAGAAGCAAGATGACCTAGATCTAGAGCTTCCTGGGAAAAAGTTCACTCACCCTATATATAGCATCTCCTGAAGTGTCTTTATGTAGCTGTCAGTTACTCTGAGCTGATGAACTGGAAGAGAAAAGAACTAAAGTTTTAGGCTGAGATAGGAAAGGAAAGTGTTTTATCCCTGCTTTTTGGGGAGAGGGTCTATCTTATGCATATGTCACCGACTGGATTACAGCCAGGTGAAGGCCAGACTTCCCAACTTTTAGCATAACACTGAATTTCATGTCTCTATGTCTCCTCAATGTGCTGCAGCTGAAAGATGACCAACTACCTCTGCTAAAGGAGTGAATTGGATCCTGCCTTTGTGCCAGCAGGAGTTTCTGCACAGGACTCAGAACGTGATGTCCTGGGGTCAGTGTGTTCTTTGCTCCAGTCAGGTCACGCAGATGGAGACTCCTCCAAGCAGCACTGCTGGCACAGTGGTGTTTTTATTGGAAACTGGGAAAATGGTAGTAACAACTACATAACAGATGCTACCTAACAGGCTGTTGGTGTTGAGGCATCGGGCAAGTGTTTCCACCTCAGGGTGATGAGTCAAATGGTGAAGTGCACTGCAGGCTGAGGGAAATCTGCCCATCCTTTTGTCAGCATAAGGCTTTTTTTTGATACAGGAGGGTTTATCTGAGTGCATCAGCAACTTGAGCGGTTTGGACTTCTGCAGCCTTTCTGGGGAGAGAAGGGTACTTTCCGAGACCCTACAGAAAGTGCCACTGCCTGAGGACACCACGTACTGCTCTCCTGGGCCCTTCCCACAGCAGGGCCAGTGCTGGTGGAGCCCATCGGTGCACACCTCTGGCATGTGGAGAAAGCAGCATATGTGTTCGGTTAACTTGATGGCAGGATGCTGCTCCAGCACTTAAAAAGAATGACTTCAGCAGGCCCAGCTCAGGAATGAGCTGCCAAAGCCTGAGGAGGGGCTTGGAGGCTGTCTCTGTGTTCAGCAGACCACTGGCTGAAACCAGGCAAAAATGTGGCGTGCCTTGTGCTCAGTGTTGTGTGTTTAGATGTCTCTGGGACAAGGAGGTCTGATCTAATAGTCCACTGCTGCCAAAAAGAGTTGTTTACCTTTTCACTCATCTTTTCCACATGAAGCCGTGTTCTCTGCTGTCACTCCATGGTGGCTCTGGTGCTTGGTGGGTCAGCTCATACCGTTCAAGTGTCTGAAATGGGTTGTTTTATTTTTCCTCTGGTCAGATTAGTGAAGTGAACTGACTTCCTGGTGGAAATTTGATTTATCAGCACTCTTTGCCACCTATAAATTGCATTTTTCTTAGCAGTATCTGTGGAATGATCTAGAGGTGTCAGGTATTAGATGTGTGTTATTACTACCAAGTATTAGAGAAGTTTTGGCTTTTCCATGTTGAAATTAAGGCTCTGCTTGGAATTAACTGTGTACCAGAGCGTGCACAGGATGAGTGTCTGATACCATTTGGGTAGTGAGTGGCATTTAGGAATGGTCTGTGTATGAAATGCAGTCTAAAGTTGCCATTTTTAACTTCAGCAGGGTGGTGATTTCAGTTGAAGGGATTTTACTGCTTTGGGACAGATGTCTGATGTGGACAAAACCTTAATTCTTTATTTCTTAAATGTGATTTTTATGGTTAAAAAAAAACAAAACCAGAAAAAAAAAGAGTCTATGTTTGTCTACCACAACCACCTTTAAAGATTCTTGAGTGCTTTTCTTTTTCTCAAGCTATTTTTCTTGTTAAAGAAGTTTCATTAGTGTTACCTAACAGTTCATGAGTAGACTTGGTAAGTGCAGAAGTGTCTGAAGGCGTGGACAGCCTGTTCATGTTGTGCAGCAGCCTGTGGTGTCCCCTGGGACATAACTGACCACAGTAACATCATTGATCTGCATCGTGGCTTCTGCTCTGCCTCTTTCCTCACACAGGCCTTCCAGTTACTATTCCATGGATGGTTTCCAAAGTCTGAATGTTGCTTGGCAAGCTTTGTCACTGCTGTTAGGAGTTTGATTACCTTTGTGCATATGTATGTGAGGACTGCCAGTGTCTGTGGCTTTTAATAAAACAGCCTCTCTGTTGTCTAAAATGTTTAGAACTAAGAAATTGTATAATTGTGCAAGAGCAGGAACTAAGCTGGCTGCCTCAATTTGACTGTCCTGTTTTATATGTTGTGTCTCCTTATTCTAGTTTGCCATCACTCAGAGGAGGCCACTGGCTTCCTGTTGAAGCCAGTCTTGCTTAAGGCGAATAAAGGGACAAAACCCTGTTTCAGAAAATAAATCTGAGAAGCAAATCTTGCTGATTCTTCATGCATCCACTCATGCAGCATTACCAATTCTTCTCCGTGCTGGAGTAATGCTGTACTCTTATGCAGCTGGATCCCCCTTGCTCAGAACCTTTCTGTTCAGCTTTCTGACTTCAGAACCAGGAACACTGAACACGAGCAGTGAATACCATCTTTACAGCTGTTTTGCATCTCTTTAACTGTGTTGGGTGAGGCTTAGTTTTTGACTTGGAGACCTACCAAAAGAACCCTGAAAGCCACAGGAGACAGGGCTGCTGGGGCAAAGAGGACACCCTTCTTTCTGAGTCATATTCACATTGCCAGGGCTGTGGGGCACTGCAAAGCTGTAGAAATCTTTTTCTGAATGACACCACTAAAGTTCCTTGGATTATTTGACAGAATATGCTGGGCAGGTTTCAGTTTGAATACAGTTACGCATTTCAGCTGGACAGAATATAACTATTTAAATCAGAGCAGTAGCTAGGGCTCTTTCTGCCTTAAAAATACTTAAGTAATACAGCAAAATAAAGTAAGGCAAATATTATTTTAAATCCTAATTGCAGAGTGGTTACCAGCAGTGAAGTGCTTGTAGATATACAGACTGCAATAATGCCATGTACACTTGTTCACTGATGGCCTTACATTTTGCTTGCCATGGGCCAAATCCTCAGTAGTGGTGCAGCTGCCTGGTGCTACTCAAGCAACACAAGTGGAACTTCCAGCCAGCATATGTTCAGCAGAAAAAACTTTATAAAGGTCTTTTGTTCAGCCCTGCCTTCATTCCTGCTTCTGCCTGTAGATTGTGCTGCAGGAGAAAAGGTTTGGCCAAGAACATTTGTGCTTCACTGTAGGTATCTTACACCAGTGGGCTATCAAAACCTTCCCTGAGATCAAGCCAGAATTCCTAATGGAAAATGATTTTGCCCAAAAATTTAGTTTCTCACATTTAAAGCTTTTGTTTTGTTAGTGTCTTAAACTTCCAAGTGGGCATGACAGTGTTTGCTGACTTGGCTTCAACAAAATGAGGCTTGGATTTAATGAGCATTATCTTTTGTATTTTGTTTAAATTAGCTTTGAGTTGAACATGATAAGCATTATTGCTAGTTTTTACACTGCATCAGAGATTATATTAATTTGGATAACAACTGTTTTCAGTACAGTCTTGAAAATTGCATATTAACAAGTGTGTAAATTGGACTGTTTTCTGGTGTCTGGACAAGGGGATATATGGATAATTTTGCATATACTCAGTGAAGTTACTTTCTGCAGACCATGGATGATTTAGGAAGACACTGGTCAAGCTTTGCCCTGTCACCCCTGCAGGGAGCTTCTTTTGATCAACCAAGAGCTAAGGCTCAAGAAGCTTGTTTCACAATTCTAGATTATTTATGGCAAACTTGCACCTGTTATTCTTCTACTAGATAGATCTTTAGTTGTTTCTCTGATGTTTGCACTCCTGATTTATTTAGAGATCCTATATCTCTTTCAGCCTTTGTTTTTCTGGGCTAACGCTTCTATTTTTATTTTGTTTATTAGCGGATATGATATTCAAACAACTTGGTTTTCCTGAAAAACAAAATGTCTCATCTATAGTCAGTGAAACCAAACAAGGAACAAACCAAACAACAGTGAAAAAAAGAAAATATTGAAATAGGGCATGTGTTCAGTGATGGAGGGAGCATTGACTGACTGCTCAGCACCTTGCAGTGAATTTGTCATGGGAACTCATACTGGAAGTTAGAGACATTACTTAACCCCAGATCTGCAGGATGTGCAGCTCCAAGGGGTAAGCACCTCTCCATGTGCTGCTGGATGTTATCCTCTCTCACTGGGGTAAACCATTCCATAATGTGGATGAAGACCTCACCAGGAATGCAGCACTACATAGAATGAGACAAAAAAATTAGAACTAGGCCTGTAAGGTATATCAAGGCTAATTTCAGTATAAAGCTTCAGCAGAGCAAAGAAATTTTCTTTAACCTGATTTCTAGTCTGAAATTATTTTGCAGGGTACTTGCTTATGGTGTTCAGCAGACTTCATTTGATGAACACCGGACTCTTTTTTGCCAAAGTTCACGGAGAAGGCCATGCCAAATCGTTTTCTGCCCCCAAGGAAGAACACAGAGCTGCCCATCTCCCAGAGGGATCAGTTTATATTTGTTTCTACTGTGTGATTAAAAACAACAAGTGAAAGAAGAAAAAATTGTTCGCTGCAGTAATTGCTACTCATGTCTTTACTGCACTGGAGATTGACCCGTAAGAAAGGTGATCCCATTTACAGATAGGAATTCAGGTTCATCTTATTACTTTGCCTGTTTGGTTCAGCAAACCTTTTGGTGTTCCCGAGGAAGCACATTCCGTGACCTCACTTAGCTGCTGCCAACCCTAAGGAGACAAGGTGAGTTTAGTCCTGTAGCCTTGCAGGAGTGGCACTAAATGCCTTTCTTAGGTACTCTGCTGCAGAGACCTTGGAGAGGTCTCTATTCGGGGATCAAAGGGTGAGCTAGAAAGGTAACTAAAATGTTTCATAGTCATTGAGTCATGATATTTCTGCTTCTGAGTAACAAGCTGCTTTTTCTCTTGGAGCTTATCTAGGTATTACAGTTACCTCTGTAGTTACACCCTAATGACTCCCAAGGTAGCAAGATAGATGTCTAGACTCAATGTCGTAAAATAAACGTAAAGAACTCACAGGTTTTCTTGATAACTCTTTTGCTGGGCTGTGTGTATTTTTCTTTTTTTTCTTCCAAAAGTCAGTTTACTCTATTCTGGCATTTTGTCGTGACTGCAGTTTGTCTCTGTGAGTATAAACTGACAAAACTTATTTTAGTGAGCATGTAGGTTGCAGCAGGACATGGTTATTCCACCCTAAACATTAATGCGGGACAATACAGTGAGTACGAGTGTTTCTTTATATTTTCATAAAGCCTGAGAGTGTTGGTAGAATAATGTTAATGGCATCAGGCTCTCATTACTGACTCAGGAGGACAACAAAAGTAGCATGAACATCACCAAGTGGTGGAGTTACACTTCAGTACAGGACCTGAGCTGTATCCTTGTATGTATGTGTAAATGTTGTTGGTAAATTAGAGCTTTTAAATTTGCACAGGAAAATTTTGTATTTTCATGAGACTTTCTCAGCTCCAGCTGTAAAACTGTCTCCTGTATCACTGTATTTAGTGTTCAGGGTTTCTCATGTTCCTGACACAACGTGAAAGATGGATTGTTGTGTATGGATGAGCTGAGGCTGGAAATCTCCAGGCTTTGCAGCTGCCCTCATGGGGGTGTGTCAGGGTGAAATGGGGCTTTGTCTTCCAAGCAGTCAGTCCATATTCAGAAAAATGGCTTCTCTGTTCTCATGTCCCTCCTCTCAAACAGTTTTCTGTTCTTCTGAGATTTTGTGGCAGCCTTAGCCATAATTCAGGCAAGTACTTAAGTAGGTGCTCAAGTGCCATGTCTCTGGTAGTATTTGAAATCCTTACTAAGTGTGCTACTGGGGCTGTAGTGGGGACATTGGTAGATTTTATTGATCCATGCAGACCACAGGATGAATCCACTGTGGAAACTCCCCAAGTTTTCCTTCAGAAAGGCAGTTGCATGTAAACAAAGCCCTGTCTTCCATGACAGTGGGTGTTAGCAGGGGAATGGTCTGACAAAATAGAAATTTTTCTTCATCCTGTTGGAGCTGAACAAGTGAAATGGGAGCTGCAGAGCCTAGGTTGGGCTCTGTGCTTCCCGTCTGCCCCCTCACCCTTGCAAAACCTTGGACCTGCTTCAGTTCCCCCTTCAAACCACCTATTCCGAAAGCACCTGTGCTGAAATGGGCACGGGTGTTTTTGATGTGAAACCAGCACAGGCAAGATCCAAAGATGAGGGTAAAAAGCTCCACTACACCATAGATTGAAAAGGGTGATTAGCCAGGTGTTTGCATGTATGGTTAGTGGTGGAGGTTTTACCTTATTTATCTGTGAAGCTGAACGTTTCCAATTTGTCCTGCTTGCACCAGCAACTGGCTGTTTCATACATAGCAGTGACATGAATCCGTGTTGTCCGGTGGCACATTAAAGAGATTACCAGGTGCCCATTGAGCTGTCTCTGTGCATTTAAAACTTCAAAATAGTAGGAAAACCGTGTTCTGGAAATATTTCACTTGTATAATCAACTCCTGAGAGAGCTATTTATGACTTCTCTACCTGTTCTTGGCAGAGTCTTTTTTTCTGTTAGAAGAGGTTTGACAGTTGCATGAGATCACACTTGGATTTGTGCCCTGCGAGCTGAAAACGCAGAGTCATTGCTTGCGAGGACAAGACTTAGCTGGAAAAAATAGAAACATTGCCCTTGTGTTCACTGCTAATACTGCATCGAGAAGTGGAGCTCCATCAGACTTTACTGTGCCTTGGTAGTCATGCAGTCATTATTTGCTTATAAATAGAGAACTGCTTTAAAACAAAACCCAACAAACCAAGAGATTTAGACATACTCATTTAATGCCTGGGACGTTCTTTTAAGATTAATAAATGACTGGATGAGATGAGCTGATAGGCTGACTCCATGCCTCTGGCTATTTACAGCTGCTGCTTATTAACTCAGAGATGAAATAATTAATGTTATTATCAAATGATGCTGAACAAATAGTCAGATCACATTTTTTGTGTGTGCTCATTCTCCCTGAAGTGGGAGATGGCAGTGAGTGGGTGCCTGGGGGAAGTGTCCATGTCCAGACTATGGAGCATCCTGAGCTGTGCCTCTTGTGCACAGCCCAGCAGTTCCCGGTGCTGCTGGCACCCTCGATTCAAACCCCAGTTCAGCCTCAAGATGTGGCTGAAATCACAGAAAACCCCACTCAGTTTCCCGGAATCTGGTGGAAGAGAGGAGCTGTTGGCTGGGTGGATGGTAGGGACAACTTCTCCAAGCTTTCTCACCCCCAATGGCGCTGGGACAGCGGCACAGAGACTCGGGCTGTGTTCGAGGTGCCTCAGTGCATGGCAGGTGTTTGTGAGGCTTCATCTGTCTGTGGCTTTCTAGCAGGCTGATGCATAAACATGCTTAAAAAAACCCCCAAAAGCTGTGGTTATGCTGTTGCAAAATGCAGCATTGATGTATCCTTTAACTGGCCTCAGGAAGCCTCCTGGCTGCCTGTGCATAGTCCCCTGCCACACTGAGGCTTCTCACACACCTTGATGTCAGGAATGTCCACTGTTCATTAGAAATTCAGATGCCAATAAGAAAATAAAAAGGCCTGTGGAGATGAACTGCCAAGGTGTGGCAGCTTTCTGCTTGAGCAAGCATTCATAATTGAGGATGGCTTTGTTCAAAATGCAATTAAAATATTTAAGATTGAGTACAAAGTTATGATGCAGTGAAGTATAGCACAGATTCCTGGGTTTTGGAACAAACCCTACTGTCACGGGCTGCCTCACTGACACAGTCTCACAGCAGGTGCCCCACAGCAGGTGCCCCACACTAGCAGTCTCTCTGCTGCAAGTTTTCCTGCTCTGTGGTTACACAGACCCAGCTCATCACCAGCCCCATCTGCTTTTTGAAGTTCTTCTGCAATAGCGTGTGGACTGCTGCCCCTTTTCTCCCCCAAGTCGTTTATCCTTAGTAGAGCAATCTGTTTACTCTCCTTTCCTTATGCTGTGGCAGAGCTTTGTACTGCGTGAGATTCCCACTCTCCTGAGTCCCTGTTTGCTGTGAAATCTGATGGAAAATTCTTCTGTCAGGTGTGGCAGAGGTTTGCAGTGTGAGAGTCCTGCACTGCAGAGTCCCTGTTTGCTGCCTGTCCCGATGGAAAAATGTTCATCAGGTTTCTGCTTGGCTTCTCTTGCTGGGGGAGCCCATTGCTGGCCCACCTTCCCAGGCTCTGGCACAGCTTGGCCCCATCACCTGGACCCTGGTGAGGGGAAGATCCCTCTCAAGTTTTGCAGCAGCCCACTCCTGTGTAGTCTCTTCTGTGTGTTTTGGTGAGGTAACAGACTATCCCTATAAAAAGAAAAACTGCGTCCTCTTTCAGACCTCGTTTTGGTGCTTGCTTACAACTGTATGGCTACAAAAAGGCAGTTTGTGTCAGGAGAGTGTATGAATGAGGGGCAGATGATCTGAGGGAGCTTCTCCTGTGCCTGTTTGTTTAGGACTGTTGTGTCAATTTAAGTCCTGTTTTAGGAATCTGATGTAGGAGGACCTACACTCCTCAATAGGATGCTTTTGGATGTCTGTGGAAAGGAGCTTTAGGCAAGGCTGTTAAACTGCATTCTGGAGAGTCCTCTTTGCCCAAGGAGGGTGCTTGTCATGTGTTGAACAGTAACGCTCAGCCTAGAGATGAGATCATTTGTCACTTGATTTCTCTGATCCTTTAATATCCTACTCACTCTTTTTCTAAAATCCTCTCCTAGTTCTGCATAATATTTCTCTGCTATGTGTTATGATGTTCTCATTAGTTCAAACTAGCACCCTTAAATACAAACATATACATGTCTATTTACACACTGAAGTACAGCCTGTATTTATGCCTCTCCTGATGGATTGACTGCTCGTGCCTTCAGCTTATGTGCATTTTCATGTTTACTCCCTGGCTTGGCCCCTTGTCCCCAGTCTGTCCTCTTGGCTAATTACAGCCAGTTTCCATAATTTTGCTATCTTGTTCTCGAAGTCCTCAGAAGGGCTGTTTCGTTCTTAGAATTGCCATCAAGCTGACCTAATTCTTGCCAGAAGATATATTTTAACACTCTTGCTGTTTTTTAAGTGTTTGGAGTCAAGTTTTCACAATTGGCTTGAGTCCCAACAGGGGCACTCCTCCCATTTTCCTCTTGTGTGCCTGTTCCCAACTTTCCCAGCAGCTGCAGAGATCGCGCTCTCAGTGGCAATGGCTTATTTGCTTTCCATGAGGGGAAGAGTCAGTTGGAGCAGTGTCCTTGGAGCCATTGCAAGGGATGTGGCAGGACCCACAGTCCTGAGGCAGTCCTGTTTCAGACCAGCTGGAATCAGCTGTGCCCTAATCCCCAAATTCCCTGAAATGGCACCATAAGCAGGGAGTGCATGTGCTTACTCAGCTGCACTGAGTCTGTTGGTTCAGTAGCAGTTCAGGGCACAGTGTACCCTGCTGTTCACCCTTGGTGCCTTGTATTGCCCACCTGAAGTCCCTTACATCCCTGTACTCCTCCCTGGGAATGCCTGTCCAGTGATCCATACCCAACCCTTCATACAGAGGACTTGCTCACACTTGTCAGGTGATGTCACTCATCTGGAGCTTTGGGATGGGAGCTTTGGGATAGGAGCTTTGGGCCAGGCCCGTGTCTCGGGTGGCAGAAGCACGTGTGAGCTTTTTGTACCTGGAGGTGAGTCAGAGCCTCGGGGTGGTTTGGGGCGTGCACAGGGACGGTGTCTGGGGCAGATCCCAGTGTCCCACATCAGGGAGCAGGGCAGGGTGTGAGCAAAGCCTGTTTGCTGCTGCACACAGGGCCTGGCTCAGCCAGAATCATGCTTGCCTGCACACTCTGTGTGTTCCCCAGGATGATCAATACTACCATTTTTTAGCTGTTACCCCTTCGATTTATACTGTAAACAAGTTGCACTGACTGATATTTACCCTTTGCAGAAAGCAAACGTGTAAAGGAAGAACATGTCTGTGTGGACTGCTCGTCTTCTGTCAGCTTTTCTATTCTAGCTTCCCCTGTCTCTTGTGTTTGAATGCAGCCTCCAAAAAACACATTAACTCCATTCTATTGTTTGGGGTGTTCTTTTTAATTTTTGCGTCCTGCTACCCAGCAGTTCCACAGCAGTAAGTGGGTGGCACACAGTAGGTTCACTTTACCTTTCAGCAGAGGAGACAGTCTGAGATACTTGTTTTCAGCCTCTTCCACCTCAGAACTGTTTTATTTCCCTGAAAATTTCAGGTTTTTATTTTCTGCTACTTTTATTTTCTGCTATTTACTTCTCAGTTTTCCATCAGCCATCTCACTTGAACCGTAAGTGCTGTGTTTAATGCAGCCATAGCACTGTAATAACTGTCTGCTCTTGTCAGGCCTAAGGAGGGGTTTCTGCAAAGAACCACTTGGCATAAGTGGGAGAGAACATATACCAGTAACACAGATGTGGAGTTGCTTGTGAGGTAGGATGATCCACATTCATGTGCTGTTTTTCCAGCACCAGCTGCAGAATTGATTGCTGGCCCATTCTGCTAGATTTTCTGCCTACCCAGCTGTTTTGCTTTGTAGTCCCTGGGGTTTACCAGTCTCAGGAGGCTGCATTTTGTGCCTGAGTGTCCTTAATTTAATGTTTAGGTGCAACTGTTCTTTCCTGGCTTTTCTCACTGCAGCAGCCTGACAGAAAAGCATGAATTTTTATAAATTGTTTATGAACCTTTTCCTTCTCAATATAAAAAGAAGCCTATTAAAATAAACATGCTGGGAGCTGTAACAAGGGGGCTTTGTTATCTCTCAGAAGTTGTGGCCTGATGCTGTAAGTTGAGCTGTCAGCGAGGCTGTCTGGAGGGAAAGAATCAGTTCTCTGGTGAGCAATTTACTGGTCTGGGACATGTTGGTGTGTAAGTTACTGACTTTTCCTGAAAAAATTCACACTCTGATGTTTGATGAGATCTCTGGAGAAAGGAACAAGGACACCTAAAACTGACACAAAGCTGGTGAACAAGAAATCAGCAAGTGGAATCATCAGTATCCAGTGTTGACGCCCTTTAGTCAGAGAAACCTGCTGTGCAGCTTGGAAATGTAAAAACTGGCTGTGTCAGGAGATTGTGCTTCCAGGGAGTAATTACTGCTTTTTAATTACTGCCTTTTCCCTACAACTCTTTCTTGCTAGTCTTTTGTATTTAGGTTTGCCTTGATGGTTAATCAAATTTCAGAGCAGGTGACTGCAAGCTGCAGATGATTTTCATCTGCCAGGTAAGGCTGGGTTTGCTCTGGCCAAGCTGCATGGGCACTGCCAACTGCTTGTCTTGGCAGTAGGTTGATAGCCTTTTTGGGTTTGTGTGACAGCACAGGGATAAAACTTGAAAAGTCCTTTTCTCACGGCCCTTGTCACTGTCTAGGAAAGCAGCAGGCAGGATGCATCTACTTTGTACCTCCTCTCTCTGTCCCAGCCCTATTTTTGGTAGCAAAGCTGAGCTCAGGGAACAGGTGATATTTTAAGAGTCAGCAGTCAGGAGTTACTGTCTTTCATGGTTGCTACTCTTTTCCAACTCTTCAGATGCATTTATTTCCCAGTAATTTCAGTGGAATAATTGTGAAGGATGCACAAGACAGTTTCACTATTTTGGTTATAGTGTGAATGAGGCTGTGCCATCTCTGCAGAACCACCGTGGCTTCCACCAAAAAACACCTCTCTGAAGTGTGATCCATGACTCAAAACAGGTGTTGCTTCTTAACTGGAGTCAACGGCTGGAGAAACACAGCACAGATGCTGCAGGTTCCTCTCCTGTGTGCAAAGTGGTTCCTCAGTCTGTTATATTAATTACCAACCATATTTCCACTGCTCAATTCCTGCAATGCCAGAATTCTTAGTAATCTTTCCTTAGGAGCACCATGGTGGGAAGTGTGTGTGCATCTGTCTGATCTGTCTGTCCCAGATGTCCCTCCTAAAAGGGAGAGGGAGGGATTTTTCTTTCAGAACTTTTTAGCGTTAAGCTGCAGTTATTCATACTGAGTGACTACTTGTAAGCAGAAGTATAAAAAAAAATTGGGCAACAATTTCATTACATGATGTTTTATAGCAACCGCTATTCACCTTTATAAATTAACTGCTCTCTTCTGTATGGCAGAAAAAGGCTTTTATACTTGGCAGGCTGCTCGTAATATTCCAAGGATTATTAAAGTAAGCTGCAGTTGTCGTATAATGCACATTATAATGGTGTATGGTTTTATATTAACGTGTCTTGGGGGAGGATATTATTTCAGAATATGTATTCACATATGGATGGAGTTTGAGTTTTTTCACCCTGATCAGAATGACATTCACAGAAAAGGTCCCTGGACCATCATCCCAGCAAGTTCTTTGTGAATAATAAAGTGGTGAGAAGAGAAAATTTCATCAAATTCAGCAGGAATTTTTGAAACAGACCTTGAAGAGCACAATTTTTTTTTCTCACCTCCTGACTTTACATTTATAAACTGAGGTTGTTCATATTTAGGTGAGTTATTTGGGCTCCCTGTTTTCCTTAGAGGTGAGAAAGCTGGGGAACAGCCAGGCTGAGCTATGTATAGGGGTGATGAGTGCTGCACTGGGGCTGCAGTGTGCTGGGGGCTGGTGTGTGTGAACCAGGGCAGCTGCCTTCAGACATCCTGTTCCAGGCAGGACATTTGCAAGTTGAAGGGATTTCAGAACAGAGCTGTGGGAACAGCTGGGGAAATGCAAATGGAACTGTTATATTTGCATTAATTAATTAGGCAGCAACCGCAAGGAGCGTAAGTGCTACAGCTACTGGTTTAAAAAGTGTGAAAAAGATGTAGGATAAACATAGTCGGGGAGGTGTTTGTCTCCTCTGTCAGACTGAATTAACAGATACACTGTTGATATGGTGATAAAATGCAAATTAATATCCCAGAGTGAGACACGTAGAGAGCACTGGATTAGGTGAGGAAGAAAATTTAGGGATGGAAACAGGGCAAAGCAATGAGTAGAGGAAAGCAGGGGCTGTAGACAGGATCTCAGGGACAGCAGTGAGGCTTTAACCTCTTGAGCTATTGCTATTCAATGTTAGGAATTATTCATCTCACCTTTGGCCCTCCTGAAAGGATAATTTGGGCATGTTGGTGCAATTATAAAAAAACCAAACAAACAAAAGCCCTGATAACATACTGCTGATATGTGGCGTAAAGGGATCTTAAAATAATCTTTATCCAGGGATTAAGAGTTTCTGATCTACCACTGACCTGTTTTCAGAGTATTAAAAATTCATGGTACTTGCAGAAACAAGACAAAAAGGCTGTAAAACAAGAGAAAAGCAGATTTACAGCAGAAAGTTACTCAAGTAAGTTGCATTGATGAGGAAACTTCAAACTAAAAACCATGCTTGGTGAAACCTCCTTTTTCTAGTCAAGAATGCAAAGTGTGCTTGGAAGTCTGTGTGTAGAAAGTTTCTGGGCCTTTCAAGCCATGTGTGAAAATGTTTTTTTTCATTAGGAGTGAGAAATGCAGACCTCCAGATGCCTTCTATGATTATGTTTCCCCCCCCAAAGAAGGAGGAGCTGGGGTGAGATGGAGACACAAACGCTGCTGTAGTCCTTGAGTCTGAATTAATGCTGTTGTTTTTAAGGGCTGAATAAACATTGGGAGTGAATGATTTCTGTGCACAGAAAGCCAGGGAAACTTGTTCTGATACCACTGACTTTATGAACAAAGAGAAGGTTGTGTATCTCCGGGATTATGGATATTTGAGGTGTTTCATCATTACTAAATTCTTATGGGAAAAAAATAATTGACTAAAGCAAATTAAGTGCCAGAAAGTGATTTTTATTTCATTGCCTGACAGTAATATGTGGATTTGATTATTTGTTTTGGCCTTTTTTAGGGGTTTTTGCACGAAGTAATAGAGTTAGCATGAAATTTCATCTTAGTTTGAAGTGCCTTACATCTTTATCAAATGATAAATAACACAGACTTTGTCTAGAAGCTCAGTATTTTGTAATTTTGTCTGCAAAAACATTTTCCATGGTCGATAAGAGAAATGCGAGGCACCAGAGCAATAAATTCATGCTCGTCTTTGGAGTAAAATAATAATTACTTGGGTAATACAATCTTTTTTATATACACCCATGTCAGGGGGCCCCTGGCTACAAATGTGAGCTGAGTGAAGTCCCGAGTGATTCCCCTTGAACACCCACCTGGAGGAGCAGGACCTTGGTCAGTGAAAGCAGCTTTTATAAACTGTGAAGGATTTGCAAAGGGGTGATAAACCCACACGGGACCGGCAGCTTGGAATTATTGTTGGATATTTTAACTCCCAAAATTGCTGTGGAGATTGGGTAGTGTAGAAATCCAGGGCTGTGGCTGCCAGCTGGGCCAGCTGGGTCTGTGCCCAAGGGGCTGCCAGGGGGCAGGAGCCCAGCTCCACTCAGCTCTGGTGGTCAGAGTCTCCTGAGGGAGCTGGGGATGTCACTTTGCGGTCAGATTCTCATGAATAAGTAGTTCAAAATAGTTTTAGAATCATACAGGTATGAACACACCTTTTCTTTTTACCTGTCAGAGGGGAGAAGACTGGTTTGAAAGGGTCAATGTCAGTGTACCCTATAATGTGACACTGCAACGTGTGTGGCTGTGTTCTTCATTTCCCTGGTACATTCGTGTGCAGGGCTCAGTTTGGGCAGACTTTCAGTAGCAGTCGGGAGGGGAGATCAAAGTGCCACCAGTAGCATGTTCAGTGCCTGGGTATCGAGTGGTCTCTGTGGTTTATTTACAGTAATTTGTTCTGCATTTTTCACAACAGCCCACCAACCCCAGCTCTGCATTCACGAGTGTGAGGACATGGTGGTGACAGAACCACCATGTTCACCCAGTTACTCCTCTGACAAGAGGTTCTTGTCTAGAATGTGAAATTGTAGAAGCCCCCAGCTGGCGACTATAAATTCCTGCCTTAATGGGCTGTGTCAGACAGTCGGGGGTGGCTGTGCCGGAGGGAACCTGAGACAGGATGCCAAAGGGAGGAGTTTCCATCCAGCCTGGCAGTCGGGAAAGCATTTGAGCATTTGTGTGTTTGGCACTCGAAGGGGGCCGGGGGTCCCTCAGCCCCTCTGCAGGGAAGGTGACACCCTGGGGAGAGGGGCGCTGCAATAATGCACAAGTGGCTTCCGCAGCTGCAGGGTCCCTCAGTTGTCACTCACAAGTGGCTGTAGAGGACTAGAACAAGAGAATAAGGTTTTGTTCTTTTCTGGCCTATCACAGGTTTAAAAGTTGTGTTGATTTCCTGGCCAAAACTTAACCAAAGCAGTTGTTGACTGGGCAGTGTGTGACTGTCGCTCACTTCAGAGCTCTCCAGATGTGACTGTTCTAACTCACAGCAGATTCTTACTGAACTGTAGTTTCCTTTTGTTGTATCATTTTTGCTGAGGTCATCAGTTTGCCATTCTTCTGCTACAGACATTCACCGTCAGTTCTTGTTGCCACTTTCAGACATTTTGAGGATTTCTTAGATCTTTTGTCCTCCTGTTTTGCCTTTCATAGAATTTCTGCATTATCACTTGCAGCCATGGCTTTGGCCAGGGGAGCTGTATTAAGTACAGGTCCCTCCCCTCCTCCTGCCCACACTGGCACCAGCCTGTGCTGTTCCTGTGGTTCGTTGTACTGCTCCTCTCTTTTTCCTAGATGTGAAGGAGGGTTCATCCCTCTCCAATGCCGATTGTTCTATATGTCTGTGTAACAAGTGAAGGAGGTAGCAGTAATGTCCTGCTATTGCTTTAATAACCTGTTCAAAGAAGTACAGCAAAGCCCTGGGGAAAAAAAAAAAAGTTACTGATAGTTTGTGGTGTTAAGTTCTTGAAACATAAAACCAGGACCAGGCTCTGCTTCAAGCTGAAGTGTTCAGTGCAGAGGGTCTGCAGCATTTGTCAGGGCAAAATGCTTTATTTTGCTGGCACCAAAGGTTGCAGTCACTTTCTGAATACTATTATGTCTGACCAGCTAGCCTTAGGTTCAGCTGGTGCTTTTCTCTGTCCAAATGATGATTAGAGAATACTTTAGATAATTTAAAACACTAAAAGGCAGCTGATCCAAAAGAATTCTGTGATTCTGTGAAATATGGTTCAGAGTAGTCAGGAAATTAATCACTTGGGGAACGCCTGGCATTCTGTCTTTTCAAACTTCTCATAATTCCTCTGAGTTCTGCCAAGAAATGAGAGGGGGAAATCCTAGGCTAGCTAAATTAAGAGATGACTGTGAATTTTACCCCACAGCTGAATTGCCAGTGGCAATGAAGAATTGCCAGGCAGACTTGTATCTGTAATTAGCATTTCTCACAAGCAAGGGCTTCTGCTAGTGGGTGGCACCAGCGAGAGGCTGCTCCCTCCTGGGACAGCTTTCTCCTGGCCTTCCAGGAGTCCTGGCTGGCTGTCCACTTCTGTGATTCCTGGCAGTGAAAGGAGAAGAGATTTATTGGGATTGATGAATGCAGTGTTGCATGTGGGAGGTGACCTGTGCTGCCTCAGCTGCACACACCTGCCTTGGGCTCAGCTTCCACCAGTGTCCTCTAAAACAGCAAATTTGGCATTTGCCAAACAGATGATTCGGTGCATTGTGTGTCTGATGCAGCAGGTTTATTTTTTGACACATCTATAAGTTGAATTTTTTTTTCTGCTGTTTAAGAAGAACCATTAAAATGGGTTTCTCTTGCAAGAAATTGCCTCCCTGTTAAGAGCAGATTTATGGCTACTGGCCAATACTGTCCTAATAGTGTATCCTGTTCAAAATTGGTATTAATGTACCAAAAAATGCTTTAAAAGCAAGTAAATTAAATACCATGTTAATACAAATGTTAGTGAAAATATTTACCTCAAACATATCCATAGTTTAATCCACCTTGGGAGAACCTGTAAGGTCATATTAGTGTATGAGAAGAAACATAAAACTTGGGTTACTTAAGTTGTTGTTTGTGCTGTGCAGGTAACATTCTTTTAACACATGAAAATTAAGTCAACAGTTCCAGATTTAAGCTTGTGTGGCCCAAAACAGTTCACATAAATTTTAGGTATTGCAGAATAAGTAAAACCTTCCTCTCTAAAAATTTTGAGAATAAGCAGTGTCCTCATCTTTCCAAATAATTCTTCCTGAATGTAAAAAGAAGACAAAAGTCATAGAATGTACTTTGAGTTGCAGATACTGGGGGCTGTCCTTAAGCCCTTACATTGCTCAGTTCTGTGCCTTAGCACTTCACCAGGTGCCTGTAAGGTTTATTTGCCGGCTGGCTGGTGGAGTTTCTTGTCCATGTGTCCCCTGTATGAACAATTCCTGGAGATCAAAAGCTTTTGCAGAGAACAACCACGAAGAGCTCCTTGCTCAAATACTGCCCTCAATTCTCCATCCTGTTCTCATTATAATTATAGCCCCAAAATTGCAAAGTAGGAGTGGGAGTTCATACAAATATTTGTAGGACTGTGAATTGTACTGTGCTGTGGAAGGCTAGGAAAGCCTCTGAGGTGGTTTTTAATGGAAACATTCTGCTTTCAGGAGCAGGTGCCTGTTCCTGTGTATCACCCCACGCCGAGCCAGACTCGCCTGGCCACGCAGCTGACGGAGGAGGAGCAGATCCGGATCGCGCAGCGCATCGGCCTCATCCAGCACCTGCCCAAAGGAGTCTACGACCCCGGCAGAGACGGCTCCGAGAAGAAGATCCGGGAGTAAGTCCCAGGGAATGAATGGAAGGGATGTGCCTGTTGCCTTGGTTTGTGATGCTGCCCTGGGAAACCTTGTCATCCTGGGTTTGCCTTATTTTCAGGGACTGTAATTTAATGTAGCTTTAAAAAAAAAATCAAGTCCTGCAGAAGGCTGATGTGGTGAGCAGCATCCCTGCCAAGGGCAGGGGGTTGGAACTCCGTGGGCTCCAAGGTCCCCTTAACCCCAACTGCTCTGTGCATCTGAGGCTCCTTCCTTTATCTTACACAAGGCTACTCCTCACAGTATCTACAAATACTAAAACTGTCTAGGAACTAATATTATACTGTTCTTAATTTATAGGTTGGTAACAGCAAGCTTAATGTTTTATTTTTCCCCCTCCAGATGTGTCATTTGTATGATGGACTTTGTTTATGGGGACCCTATCCGATTTCTGCCGTGCATGCACATTTACCACCTGGACTGTATAGATGACTGGTTGATGAGATCCTTTACCTGTCCATCCTGCATGGAGCCAGTGGATGCAGCACTGCTTTCATCATATGAGACTAACTGAGCCAGGGTTTCTCTACTGAACCTTCAAGGAGACCATCCACTTCAATGGGTTTGATCCTTTTGTCATTCAGCCCAAAGAGCCAGGAATTAGGAATTAAGATCATGCACAAAGTATACATTTCCTAATAAATAAATAAAAAAATATTCCTGAATGGCTGCAAATATTGGAAAACATAGTATTTTAGAGACTATAGAAAAGTAGGTTGTTATTTTTAATGTAAAGCCTTGACCCACCATTGTCTTTTAATGTTTGTTCTTACACCCATATATAGGAATTGTGTAAAGTGTTACAGCAACTGTAAATGTTTAAACTGCGTGTATCCAATTTTATTAGCAGCAAGATAAGAGTATTTTTTTCCTAAATAAAGTAACCAGTTTTGTTCTGATTCTTTTCACAAGTCCTGGCATTTGGGTCAAGGCTTTATTGAAATCTACATTTTATAACACTGGCACAAAGAAATAGTTTTAAGCTTGTTTGCACAGTTCTTTTTCCTTTTCTTTTTTTTCCATTGGAGATGGAATTCATTGCCTTAGGTCTTTTTAATAGTGTATTGTTATTGTTGGGCTGGCTCTATGCTTGAAAACCAGTTTATTTATAACCTGTTAAAAGTGCTATATTTTGTTTGCAGTTAGGAATATGCAGACTTCAAAGTGATCTCCTAGCTTATAAGCAAACTGAGATGCATTATCCCTTTTCTACAAGTGATGCAGATTATGAAGATATGACACAAGTCTTGCAGTGAAACTGTGGTTTCATGGATTTTTTTTTAATTACTTCCTTCGGTTTTGATGAAATAACAGTCCTTAAACTTTAATATGTGACCTTTAACTTGATCAGATTAAAAGTGGGCCGGATGAACAATAAATAGTTAAGCTGCCATAACTGAAAAAAATATTTTGAACTAATGTAGTGTTAGCATTGATCACTTACTCTATTTTTTTTCTCCCTAAAAATGATTGTCTTGGATCATAGCAAATGGATACTGCATCTCTCGTTCTTGTAGTTCTTAGGTTATCAGAAGTTAAGAATAAACATACTGTATCTCAGTCTCCTGTATTAAATGTATCTGTTGAGCCCTGCTGGCTGACACATCAGTCCACCAAACAGGAATGGATGCAGAGAGGAGAAAAATAGACTTCGTTCTGCACATAAATGCAAAGTTTGTATAAACACAGACTGTCAGGGTAGTAGTGGAGGGGCAAACAGTCCTGCTATAGCCAGAATGACACAATTCCCTGATTTCTGTAGCAAACAGTATGTGCTTGTTAAGAGAGGCTCCAGCAAAGATTGTAGCTGTAAAGACCTTTTTCCACTTAGCATGTTTTTTTTCCTTTTTCCTTCTCTCCCACTCCCTTAATGTACCTGCTGTGACTTCTGTGCATTCAGTGCCACCCTGACACAGTGAGAAGCCCTGGTCTCATGAAATGAAACACGATCTCAAGTTAACCATAGCAAACTGGGGGATGTTCTTTGATTGTGTTTCAGCTATAGAGTTCTTGATACAACAAGTTGTGTTTAAAGACCCAGTCCTTTGAGGACTTAGTGCATTTACAGTAGAGGAGAATTGTAATTCTGTGGGTTATGGGTAACTGGTCAGCACAATGGAGAGTCAACATTTGTTTATTTTTGCTGCAGCTGACAGCACTCTGCTCCCTTAGAGAGGAACTCCAAGGAGCAGTCAAAAGGAATTGAAAACACTCTGCAGTTCTAGAGTCACTCAAATGGCCACATATTTATCTGGACACAACGTTTTGCTGAATTCATACATACCTAATTACATGGATCAGAATCTGGGAAGAGAGACCTGAAGTTGTGCAATATCATTGTTCCTTTTCATCATTCCATGTCTGTTCCTTTGTGTCCTCCTTTTTGTCTGTTTGTTTCAGGGGTTGGGTTCTTTTTTTTTTTGGTAAAACAATGTCCACATTAAGTATTCATTTCTTTATCTTGTTAAAACTGGCAAATGAACAATTTGAAAAAAACCAGTGTTGTCATGGTGGTATTAATCTTTATTTATTACAAGACTTGATTAAGAAAGATTTAAAAGAACTAGGAAGTGATGGGTTACTGAGCTGAATGCTTTCCTAGCCAGCTGACACCTGAGCAGCTGAACTTTTAACCCTGATGCTGACTGGGCTAAGGGAAGAAATTACTTATATTAAAATATTTGTTAAATAGAAAAAAGGTGTGAAGGGCTAAAACTGGAGCTGATGACACAGGACCATTCCAAAAAAAGTTCAAATTCTAGCTTAAAGACAAATGTGTAAATATAACAAATAAATCAAATTATTTTTCAAGATTTTAGGTAAAATACTCTTCTGAGTGATTCCTAATCCAAAGAAGAATTGATCTAAATTTAATGCAAAATAATGTATAACCTGAATTTTAGCTAATTGTGGAACCAGATTTGTCTTATTTCTACCATCTCTAAGATGAAGATATATTTACTCCTGTCTTAGAGGTGTCTTAACAACTTACTTGCACTTCAGACACATTGAGAGAGTCCAGCACAGCACAGCTGTTCCCAGCTGGAGTCTCCTGCAGCTGAGTGAGGGGAAGAAGTTGGCTCTGACTCACCTGGACCTGTTTACCCAAAGTCCTTCTTATGCCAGGTGGGCAGCCCCATAGAAAAATGTCTGCAAAGCATTTTGAAGGAAAAAACAAACAGAAAAGCCTCTTAAGCCACTGTGTGCAAGTACCTGAGTTTGGAGGGCCTGTGCAGTGTGATGAAAACACTGAGTGCAGTGATGGCATTTGTAATTTAGAGCTGAAGTGGCACAGCAGCCCTGGCACAGAGCCAGATGGGCTGAGGGATCAGCAGGTCCACTTCAGCAGCACAAGGGACACTTGAGTGTGAAATCCACATGCCCCAGGTCAGTGCCACCACGTCACTGCTGCCCCTCCACAGAAGCTGCAGGGAGGAGGGCAGCACCTGCACACAGGAGGCACAGCAAGGACACGCTTGGTTCCACTTGCAGATTAGAGCAGGAAACGGATTTTGTCTCCTACATGAGAGGGAAACTCCACAAACCTGAAGCCAGAGGTGGAATGACAAGTAAGGAATACTCGGTTTTGTACAGACCTTCATGCTTAAAAATTCTTGCATGCTACAGGAATTACCACTTTAATCATTTTACATCTAAGGATGGTAATCCTTATTACTTGTTGCCAGTTCATTATGTAAATCTGGGGGAGAATCATACATAAACAAACAAACCCAGCCCAGAGCATTTCTTTCTAAGGAACAGGAGCCACATAAGGGTTTAAAAGCTCTTATGGTCTTGCAGCTTCCCAGGGCTGAAAGCAATTCCATGTTTGGAAGGCTGACAGTCTCCCTTTCCAGTGACAGAAGGGTGCATTTCTGGGCTGAGGGAGTATGAAATACCTGAACTTACTTCAGTTGCCACAGTTTCAGTACTTCGACATTTCCTGTCCTTGTGCAATCGTGGTAAAGATGAAAATTCTTTTGAGTCAGACTGCCAGTGAAATAAATAACAAGATAGCTGAAACTAAACATACAGGGTCTCTCAGCAGTTAAATTCTGGATTAAAAGGACTCAGAAAAAATGTGGATGCTGGCTGATTACAAACACAGTTTGTTACAGATAACACATTTTTATTAAAAACATAACATTCTAGTTGTCAACTTATAAAACATTAATAAAATCTGTTCAGAAGAGCCCTTATTGACTTAATACCCAGAATAAAAATTAGGTTCAAGGATTAACTTTTCCTTTTATATAGCATTTAACTTTGAAGAATATAATTTATGCTAACCATCCTTTGCAGATTATCTTGCATTTAAACCTGTTCTGGGATAAGAGTTTGGGGCTTTGGATTCCTTGGTATGAAATGCAAAGTTCATGCTTTGTGATAAAGAGAAGAGTCTAAATGCACACTGCTAAAGCATCTTTTTGATTTAAGCAGAAGAAATAACAGTATTTTCACACTAGCAACTGATTCATTACAACAACCACTCTGCTCTGAGACTTTGCTAAGTAAAAGCTGCAGAGAGGAGTTTATAATGAAGAAATCCTTTGTGCTGAGCCCTTTCTGTGTTCCCACAGCACCGAGGTATTTGCTTACTCAGCAAGAGGGGCCCAGCCACACCGAGCGTGCACAGAGAGCCCCCAGCTCTGCTCTGTCCTCCCGGCTGGAAAACAAGCAGCAGAAACTTAATGAACCTGCTCTTTGCAGCACAACTCCTACAAAACATTTGTCTTTCTTTCCAAGAAGGCGTTTCAAGAGCTCTGCACAGGGCAGTAAACATTGGATTCACCACACACACTGCACAGGCCCTGGCTGCCCACACCGAGCACTTTCCCAGCCTCACTTTGCTCCCTCACTGCACTTCTGCCAAAGTTCTCCCTGCCCCATGACAGACAAACTTCACCTTTTCAGCCTCTTGCCCACACTTCTGCCACGTTAGCAGGAGCTGCCTGTGTAATCTAGGATTCACACTGAGGAAGCAGATTGAAGGAGGCAGGCAAGACAAGAATTCAAGGGGGGAAAGGATGAATCACTCCAAAACTCTTTTCTGAGCAGGATAGAGGCATCTCAGACACTGTCCACTGAGGCAAAGCTCTGCTAGTCCAGAGTGAAGACTGATAGCCTTCAAATCTAGAGCACAACGCTGCATTTTTGTGAGGTTACCCCACTGAAGAGCTCTGGCTAGATTCCCTGTTTGCCTTGGGATTTCATTTTCTAGAAGGCTGCAAAGTGCACAGTCCTGCAGTGTGATCCTAATGCAAACCATTAGTAAAGGTCTTTAACCTCTGCATTTTCCTCAGCCATCATCAAAGCTTTCTTCTCTTTTTAAAGTATCTTTTTAAGTTCTGAATTTAATAAATAGTTCAAGCAGTTCTGATAACTTTTCAAAAAGCTTTGGCTCCAGAACCTGTTACCACTGTGTGTGAGTATACATACATACATAAATGTTTTATGTATATTTATATATGCTTTTCTTTATGTATGTGTGTGTGATAGATCAGACAACAACAGAGCTGTAGCAAAGACACTATGCATAGAATTCCTGCTGCTCCTTAGAAGTACCAACATTTATTTGCATCAGTGATGAGCCCAGCCACCATCACAGAATGGAAACCTGACTCAGGTATCCACAAGCCATCAGAACGAAAGGCAAACCAAATTTTTCACAATTCAATCAGTCATTGGAACAATCTCTCCAGGTAATACTAGAACTCCCAACACTGGATACTTCTAAGATTCAGCTGGACAGACCACCTTGCCTAGCCTCTGCTTTTGGCAAGAAAGGCTGGACCAGATGACTCTTGAGGTCCCTTCCAACCTGATACTAGATTTATCTGAAATATCAAAACTGTAACTGGCCCTGATGTTTGCATCTAAAAACCTCTGCAGCTGCACAATCTCAGTGGTGGTGAGAGCACTGCTGGGTGCTGTACCCAATGAAGATGACACTGAATATGAGCCATGTAATTCTAGGATCCTCTGGAGTTAACAGCCTTGCTTCACTCCCCAGAATGATTTACTGAACTCCACTGAGATACAGGTCCTGTTCCACATCTGCAGAGCAGAAGCAGCTGCAAGCATCTCACACCAGCACCTTCCCCAGAACATCAGGGAAAGCACCACACTGACAAAGCACCAGCTCCTCCTGGGACTGCCCCTGTGACACAACTGATACCAAGCATGGCCCTGGGGCTCCAGCACTGCAGACAAACATCCCACACAGCTCCAGCACCAAGGATGCTGTTCTTACCTTCACACCCTGTGCCCTGCAGGATGAAAGGAATAGGAAGACTGTCCAGAGTATTGCAGCTTCTGCCTGTCTTCTCTTTCCATCACATCACTACATTGCTTTTAGGCCACAGGCCTGAAACTGCTGTTCCTGTACTTCACTAGTACAAGATAAACTTTTCTTGGCCTTTTTAAAAATTGAATTGGCCCATAAAAAGAGCATGCAGAGGCTTATGACTGCTCTGTTTTGTATTCTTTCTGTAAAATAGCCAAGGAGAGAGAAAGCAAGTAGATTTCCCTGCAATGCATAATTCTAAATAAACATTTTGCCTATGCTTAGCCAGCAATGAAAATAAGTAGGTCCAGAGGTTTAAAAAAAACACAAAAGATAATGGAGCACAGCCCAGTCCAACAGTCATGATTGAATTTGAGCAAATACTATGCAGAACTTTACCACAGTGCAATGCAGGTATTTATTAGCTGTGTTGTTATTCATAAATCTTGGAGACAGGGATTGACTGGGCATGTCCTTAAAAGAAAGTACTTGGATTTTTTTTTAAAACACGTGAAGCACACCTAGATAGCATCTTTAAAAAATATTCTATGATGACAAATCATTCAATTAAAACACTTGCTGGTACACGCTTTGCACATAACCTGCCACCAAAATGTATTTGGAGAACATAATGAGAAAATAAGCAAGTTCTTTTCTAGTCTGTTCAGGTTGCCCAATCTCATTCATCAGTGATGCTGCCAACCATTACCCATTTTCCTGTAGAGCAGTAAACAACATGACTCACCTCTTTATCTTCTCCTCTTCCTCCCAGAGGGGGAACGGTGTTGAATGTGTTGTTTTGGTCACTTCATATACATTTGCTTTGCTGCTGTGTTTTTATGTTTGAGAAGGCAAAGAAATGCATCGTGCAGGTGGAACTGGAGGCTGAGTGTTGTATTTAAACTCCTGGGAGTGCTTTTTGCATTCTGGGACTGACCTGTAGGAAAGCCTTGTCTCACATGGAGAAGCATTACTTGGTGCCTTTGTCGGGCCAGAGGCACACAAGCTGTCAGCCTGTGAGCTTTTAGTCTTGGACCCAGGCCACAGAAAATTAAAAATATTAAAGCATTCAATACAGAATTTAATGCCAAAACCAGTGTGAAATGGAAGGAAATGTTTGATATGATCCTGTTCTACGCTGCTGTATTTCATAAAATGGTGTTTCCTAAGCCAAGTGTTGAGGTGTAAACAGCCTGAGGCCAGGCACAGTGAGAAGAGGACAGTCCTTAAATCATCCATCCCTGATGGCACGTGTGAGCTGTGGATGGCAATTCAACCACGTGTCAGTAAGCAAAGCAGGCTCCTATGACACAGGTAGAGTTGAGCAATCTTGTCTGTTTCCAGATTGCAGTAGTTCTGTATCATGGTTGTGCCTTCAGCAAATTCTCGTCTAACTATCCAGAAAAGCTGTGTCCAGGTTCAGCTCCAGCCCAACATCTTTCACCCAACAGTTTGTATCTCATCTCATGTTACTTACAGGAGTTGGGAGTTGATGCAGTTGCACTTGATCAGACCTCAGCAGGAGCTGCTGGCTCTTCAGCCCCTCAGTTCACCGAGACCTTGCACAACCGGATTCCACGTAACAGAGCTCATGATAAAAGGGATGCCACTTTTACTGCCTTGCCCTTCCTGCCAGCCCCTCTTTCAGGTGACAGCATTGTCCCATGGGGCACCATGGCTGCTGCTGCAGACATCCAGGAAACTGAGTAGGAATTTCTACCTCTCCCTGGTTACTGGCAGGAAAACACTTCCTAGTTTTAAAAAATACATAGAAGAAGAAATAAAGTTTGTGGGCTTTATGATAAAGGTCCTACCAAGTGCAGAAAACTTTGCTGCTGCCTGAGTAGTTTTTGTCTTTGAGTAAGATCTCTGGCTTTGCTGAGGATGGGGAAGAGCTGATTGTGCACCAGCCAACAACTGCTGCAGAGTGGGTTTCTCAAGCATTGCTGAGACAGTGTTTGAATGCAGAAGGAACTCCTCCTTCTGCAGTTGAGGTGTGGACTATATCCATCTGCAGTCATACTTCCATTTCCTGAATCTTGGGCCATGCTTCAGTCTCTGATGTGCAATTCAATGACAATATCTGCTATTTTCTGCTGAGTGAGTGCCCTGAGGTGAGAACTCACACCTTTGTGCTTCCACTGATTCGCTGCATTTGGAACTCCAGACTGATGAAGCAATTTACTGTCCTGCAGAGCTGCTCCAGGCACCATGCAGCAGCTGCTGGAGGAGCAATGGAAGAAACAGCCCAGCATCGACCTTCCAGCCCAGACTGACCCCACGGAGTTTGGATCCCTGCCATGGAGGAGCTCCAAAATGAAGGAACTGATGAGTGATGCTGGGCAATTGCAAATGTAACACATCAAAAAAACTTACACAGTGACAATGTACCAGAGTTCCCACTCATCTTCTCCTCAAGTGAATCCATATTATTATAGTCCATAAATCCTCACTGCATAAGGAAGGTGATTATTTGCTATGGCTTGGGAGCCAAGGAGTCAGAGTGAAACGCCACAGTGAACTACAAAGCACTCAGCTGAAGCTGGAGATCAGGTCCACAGAGTGACTGGTGCTAGTGTTTGAGTAAAGATGACTGTGAAAATCTTATGAAGCTTATGAAAACCTTACGAAAATCTTGGGATTTTCATTGCTGCAAAGCATAAGGGAAGCTGGCTGAGTATCACACAGTACATCCTTTTGTGATCTAAGATCAGGCAAACCCAAGTTGTGGGTGAAATTTCAAAGATGAGAAATGAATCTACACTCAGAAGGATTGTTCACTTTCTGCAAAGTACAATTTATGCTAATTTTCACGTGGCATTACTTGCTTAAAAGATGCTAAGGCTGCCAAAATATTTGAAAAGGACACAACTGGAAGAAGAGGCGTGAAGTAGAACAAGAAACTTTTTTTTATTCTATACAAAGAATGACTGAATTTTTACACTGAAGTTTTGATGTGCAGCATGTAAATAGCGTAACTGTTTATACTGAATTTTATCTGAATCGCGAAATTTATCAGAACCGAATTTATCTGAGAAAGTCACTTTAAAAAATGCATTCTTCATCTATGATTTTTAACTTGCAAAGACTTTTATAAAGGGCATCTATTTTTAAGACAATGCAAGTTCTCCTTGTTGAGGAACTGGTGGTTCTGTCTCCTTGCATATTAATCTACAGTTATAAAACAATTTTATTTCCTTTGAGGAGGCAAAAGCAGAGCTATAAACTGTCAATTTTCTCTTCTGCTGGGAACAATCACTTTAGAAAGGATATGCACTGTGAGGTACATAGATATGAATCTTCCTGACAAACATCTCCATTGGAGAAAAAGGGCTGTCAGAAGACCTCCCATCTCCACCCATCAGAATGGGTAATGGAGAAGAAGCTCTTTCAAAAGGGAGGTAGAAGTGTGCCCCAAAACTCCAGAGGCATACAGACATGGAGCTAGCCTGGAGAACAGCAAACACGAGGCAAAGCTGTGGTACCACTGACTTCACCAGTTTTCCAGCAAAGCAGGAATTCATGGCAGCGTTGGAAAGCAAACCCAGCTCATTGCTCTATTCTCAAAGCTCCTTACACAGAAAATCTCCCAAAAGATCAAGGAAGAGCAGAAAGATAAAGGGCTGTCCTTTGTGCTGAGGGAGGCTGCTCCAGCCCCACAGGGAACACTGGCCCTGTGCAACAGAGACAGCTCAGCTTGGGAATCCTAAGAGCAGCCACTGCAGGAAGGGCTGGACTGTCACAGTAACTCCTGTACTGCTGCAGCCACTGCAGTGTTGTCATTTCCTAAACGACCTTCAAGGACTTGTGCTTTCAATTTGACATAAGCTTCAGATCATGTTCATTCTGACAAAAGACATGTCCTAAGAACCTCCCATTGTCAAAGAAGAAGTGGTGTGGTTTTATGCCATCACCACCTTTCCCCCTGCAATCCTCAGTAAATTAATTCAGCTGCTACAAGCAGCAGACTTGACAGGAAAACCAAACTAAAGAAAAAGTCAAGGTACTTGCATAAGGGAGACCACACTTTTCACCAGCAGGTTTCTTACAGAAGCAAAAATGTGACTGGTAGGAGCTGGTAAAGAGAAGCTTTCTGTGCACAACCAGATATGCCCAGGGTCCAGAGCTCCTCCCTGCTGTGAGATTCTCTCACACCATTCCAACTAAGCAGGTACTGGGAAAAAGCAATGCTTCCTTCTCAGCTGCTAGCAGTATGGATCCAAACAAACATTTAGAACTAACTGAGATTAAATCTGGAAATCTTAAAGTTTTGCTGTGTTCCCCCTTCACTAAGCAAGCTACAACAATGTTGCAAATGCAAGAAAAAGGCACACGATTGAAAAATTAATTACACAGATGTGTGTGTAAGTGTCAAAAAGCCACTGTTGGAAAACAGTATTTTTCAGGGTTATGGTTGGTTTGAGAGAATTTTTGCCATGTTATTACACTAGATTAATGTTTTATGCATCACCTTTGAAATTTTAAGTTATTTGGTTTTTCACTGACTTGAAAGAGAAGGAAAAATAATTCTAAAGTGTCAGTAATTTTCTGCACCAAAGTTTTCAACAAACAGAACATCAAAGAAGAAAAAGTTACGACACAGCTGAGGCTCCACAGTGCATTCCATTTTCTGGGGCGGATTTGGCTTGGTGCAGGGCAGCTTGAATTCTGAAATGTGTCCTTGTTTCCATGGAGTAATTCTTGTAGTTTTGTCTGAAACAAAAGAAGATCCTCTCCGATTAATATATATTTTTAAAACATTTCTAAGTTATCTTTGTATTACTGTCTTAAGCAAAACAACAGTAGACAGCAAAAAATTCTTTCTTCATAAGCTCCTTTGTTGCCTACTCTAAAATACAAGGCGTGTGTTCCTGGCCAAACAACGCAGCTCTTTGTTCTTTATTTGTAGTTTCACTGTCTGGCAATTACCAGAAAAATATAGCTTAGTAAGAAGTTGAATCTGGTCCACTCAATCAAAATATTGAGTCCATATTAATTATCTGTAACATCCATTTAGTTTACATTCAGAAATTAGAAAAATTTTTTCCGCCTCTTAAGGTGTAACTGACAGATTTTAATACAAATATTCTCAGCATTTAAAAAATAATTTTAATAAGGCAAACTCATTTCAAATAAGTAAAGAGGAAGGGGGGAAAAAAAGAGAAAAAAGAGAGAGAGAAGGGAAGCTGTCCTGCTCCAGAGGAGGGAAACACCCATCTCCATCCTATGGTTGCCAACAACATGAATTCTGTGTGTAGGAAATGAAGGCAGACAATTTGCTGCTCCAGAGCTTGGAAAGTGGGTGCACACCAGATTCCATATCAGCTTTTGAGGAGCAATTCACCACCTCAGGGAAAGACTGGCAGGACTTCCAGCACACACATCTGGTGCCTACCTCCACACTGTCATCTGCCTATAGTTTCCAGTAGTTCTGTCATGCTCTAAAGAGTTACTAGAAGATTCAAAGAACCTGTATTTTCATGGAAAAGCTTATATAATAAAAAGAAAAATTTCCCCAGGACCACATAGAAATTGCAGATCCTACTTAGTAAGAATTAACATGTCAGCTCCTACAGGATGGATACAGAATCCAGATACAAAAGAGGATTAGACCATGCTAATTTTCTTGTAGAAGATATTTTTCATCTTTACAGAAACATAGCATTAAGTATTAAACTCTGTGTATCTTAACAGAATTTCAGTTCTAAATTCATAATTCAAACCAAGCATGGCAGCGTGGTATCTGTCTGTGGCAGTGCCAGTCTCTTAGTGAAAACAAGGAATTCCATGCCCATCCTACACCAGCTTATAATTTTATGTCTGCAGCACCCAAGAGGCTGACTGAGAAAAGGAGGTGGCTGGGTTCTGCTGTGTGCTGATCTGAAATCCCTTGGAGTTTTTCCTTTAAATGAAATCAATTTTGTCATGCCGAGCCTGTATTTCTCATGAGTACACTGATATTCTTGTTTGTAGTTTACAGTCATACAAATGGAAATATTTCCATGCATGACCAAGCCAAAACTGTTTATCATCTCGTCCCACTCTTTCTCCCAGAGCTGAGGATCCAAGCCAGCAGCAGGACGTGGATTTAGGTCAGGCAAATCAAACGTCACGCACCAGCCAAGCGCCTGCCTGCGCTCCTGCCAAGCGCAAACTGAGTCCTGCAGCCCCAACCCCGGCAACGCTCTGCTCTCCCTCTCGTGGCTGCTGAGACATTCCGTGTTTGCAGCTGAAAGCTCATAAACCCAGAGCACTTCAATGCCACAGGTGGAAATGTAAGAGCTTCACCTTTATTTGTCACTGACTGAAACAAGGGGGTTTGTAATGAGGGTGGGTGTGGTGGGTTTTTTTGGTTTTTTCTGTTTGGTGGTTTGTTCGGGGTTTTTGTTTGGTTTTGTTTTGTTGGGTTTTTTTTCAGTCACTACAGTTCTCAAGAGCTGTTAGAGCACAGCAAGTCTGAGTAGCAGATTTCATACACTGGGCACAGCACATTTTTCAGAGCTGCTGTCTGTTAAGCCAAACACGTTCTCCTGAGGGCACCTGAGACACTTAGAGCAGCCAGGGAAAGATGCACTGGCCAAGCAGCAACGACAGAAGTTCCAGCTGGAATCAGCAGCTCCAAATCATTTATTTCTAAATCTCTTGTTAAGAGAGATTTGAACACAGGAAATGAGGACAGGAGAGATGTATTTTGAGGAGCATGAAGCCAATTGAAACACTTTCCACTGCACTTTGCTAATGCAATTTTTGCTGCTCTTAATATCTTCCATGAGTCTACAGAGAACCAGGCTCAGAAGCAGAGGAGATTAAAGATTACAATATTTTAATTTTTGTGCTGACAGGCTTTTGGCATAATCTTTGTTAGGCTTGATTTGCTACTCTGACTTGCAGAGTTGCCTGACTTGGACAAAAAGCAAGATAAAAACTCTGTCTGACCTCTCTGACCCAAGGGCAGGCATCAGTTTTGTAGCTGCTCACACCTGTGGCAGTGATTCTGCACATCTGGACTCTTTCAGGATCCAGGCAGAGGTGAACTACCCTGCTGCTGCTGGACTCTTGAAGAGGGGGAGAGTTGTTTGGCTTGGATTTCCTCCTTCCCCATCAATGCCAAGATTTTGGCTCAGCAGAGAAATAAAGGTTCAAACAGAGGCAAAATCCGTATTTTGTTAATTTTATAATAAAGAACACACATGATCAAGTCCAGCTTCCCATAAACCTACTTTGCTAGAAAAATCAATCACACAAAACAGTAAAAGCATGTGTTTCAGCTGCCTTGGTGCAGATGAAACAATACAAAGATAAAAAGTGTAACCTGAAGTGTTATCTTAAATGCATTTCATCAAGGAAAGAAAGAGGCAGTGCTGGCCATCAATTTAAGTAATGCTATTTCAGCCATAACACAGAGCTTTGATTAAATTTAATACATCTTTTATATGAATAAGCAAATAGACTACAAAGATTATTACGTTTTGCTACACATGGATTATTTCTTATGGAAGCCTTTGACATTCCTATTAAGATACTTAATTTTTTGGCTCTTTTTGGAAGTCCAAAACTGAACAAATGCAGCACCTACCACTGGAAAGGTCCAAACCAAAACTAAGGCACGCATGTTCCCACTGGAAAAATGATATTAGTTTCTATGATAATAATGAAATTATTCTGCTTCCTGCTAACCAGTGAAACACCAAACTGATCCATCAGACACCAACACAGGCTTTTCACTTACTTTGCTTTTTCCAGAAGTTTTATTGCTTCTTCTCTTCTATCTTGGTCCAGATACAGTATTGCCAGCTCCAGCAAGGCATTTGGAATTAGATAATGGTCATATTTTATCTTCTTCTCACTGCATTGGAAAAGAAATAACCTAGAGACCTTGAAATGATATATTGTTTCCCTCATTTAACAGCTCCAAACACAAATAAATAGGAGATTAGCTAAGATCAGAAGGAGCAATCAATCTCTATTATGACACTTGTCATATTCTCTATCCAAAGCTCCCTTCTGGGCTATTAAATGTGTATTTTGCATAAGCATCCTACACAGTATGTATAATCTCAGGATCAGAAAATAATGCCTTTATTGTGAGGGAAATTTTAGAAGAGATGACAATATCATGAGCTCTATCCATGTGAGCTGACAAAAAGAGGTGCCATTCACCACATGATGTGCAGAAGGTCCCAGTGTAATCATGCTCCCACCTGTCTCTGCAGAGTGCATTTGGTTTTTTGGATACAGCTTCTTCATGACAGGAAAGAGGAAGGGGGCGATAAAAGCTAAGTGGTATCTGAAAAATTTTGTGCACCTACAGTCCCTCCAAAAGGAGAAAATACCTTAATTAAAAATTATTTTAAAATAAAATAAAAATTGAAGATTTGAATTTCTTCAACACATGGTTAATATTAGTGGAAATTGAAATTGAAGTATCTTGAAGCAAACACTAAAGATACTGCAATCCTCTCCCTTCTATTCATATCATGGTTGCATCTCCTCTTACTTGAAACTCAAGAGCTCTCCTACATGCCAGGTATGAAAACTTACTTTAAATAGATGTAATTAAAATGGTCTTCTGCCTCTGAGATCTTGCCCAAATGCTTGAAGCATAATCCCTTTAACAGCTTGATCACACACCGGTCATCTGCCAGTAGTTCTGGAGCTGCAGGAGGAAGTAAATGGCACCTTTTAGAAAACTCTAGAACAGAGAAGACTTTACTGCCTGTAGGGAAACTTTTTAAAGGTAAGTGTGAGTACAGTCCATCTAATGAAACACAGGAAAGAACTATTTGGTGATTTAATTTAATGCAGAGACAAACACACATCGACCTTTTCATAAATCTAACTTTGTCCAAAAATTGTCCAGTTATTCTTTCCCTCCCTACTCCCATTGAACAGCTCTTCCAGTCTTACTGCTGTGACACCTAAAAACTAATTTAAGGTGTCCATTTTGTAAATACTAAAGTCCAATTTACAATCTCTCAACCCTTTGCCCTTATTGCCCTGTACAGCTCTTTTGCTTCCTGACTTGTAGTCACATGGCCTATTCATGGGCAAGAATTTTGTCAATTCTCCACCTTCATTTGGCTAAATAAAAATATGTGAAACTTTGCTACCTGTACCTCACATCTTACCATACCTTCTTTGGAGTTTATACTTCTGAGAGCCCAGAGTCTTACCAGCTTCACCTAGTTCAAAATCCTTACTATCAACACTTTTTCTCCATCAGAAAATTTCTGCATAATATATGTCAAAGAAAACTGCTGGGTTTTTCATGTTTTATCCATATAGGCAGCTTACTCTTAAAAGTTTACAGGCAAAATCTTCAGCTCAGTTGCTCATTTCCAATTCATTAAATATGCCTGAAAACAGTAAGTCAATATTTTGAACAGGCAACACTTTAAATTGTTGGCATATTTAAAATATATCTCACTTTTCGATTACATGTCCTCATAGTGTTCTACAAACATGAATCTGCTACAAATCCCTGCAAAATGCAGCCTTAGCCACAATTTGCCAGCTAAGAGAAAAAGGGAACAGGGAAATACTTCACTTAAAATGATGAAACAAAATGGATGACAAAGAAGGTGAATAGGTCAAAGGCCTTTTTCTAAGATGTCACCTTCACTGAAAATATTTTCCCATTCTCTTTTCAAATTAATTAAAAATAGATCGTTTTAACCAGTCTTTCAGGCAACCCTTTCAAATCTTGTGTAACTCATTGCATAGAAGTCCAAGGCCCTAGAAAAGACTGCAATGCAGTGTTTTAGCTTATATTCCTTTGTCAACAGGGGCTTGATCCTTTTGCAGGAAAGCTGTATATAATAGTAATAAGATCAAATATTGGTCAAGGAAAAACTGACAAATGCTGTGTAGACTGCTTGCACTCTCACAGGAACCGGGAAAGACTGACAAGAAATAAACACCAATTCAATTTTCTCATAGATAGCTAATTAAAAGACTGACAGAAAAAGTAGTAGCAGAGCCTGTTTCAGTTCAATCCCACATCGTGCTTATTGACAGGAAGGCCATCCCTGGTGTCCTGGATTTCTGCAGCAGACTGGTGACACCAGAACATTCAGCCCAAAGGTCACGTCACAAACTGACAGCTCTTTCAAAACAAAAAACCACCTCCTCTCCTATTTATCCTTCAAAGTTGAAGACAACAAAATCTGAGGATAACAAAGCTTCAGGATCCAAGCAATGAAGTCAATGCATATGCTGATTTTGATCTAGCAAAATAAATAGACCTTTATCACATGTCACAAACCATTCCTAACACACACCTGTGGATGGAAAATCACTTGTTATTATTGTAAGTTATTGCTATGTTAAAAATAAAAGATATTCCTACCTGCATAAACAGTTCATGGTTTCATTATCTATGTTCCTCCTGTGACCCAATTAACTTTACTAATGAGTGTGTCTCTATTCACAGATAATATCTCTAGCTATTGCAGTGTAAAGTAACTGCTTAAAACCCTACCACTGCTTACCTGAACTTCTTTCCAGTGCTTCTTCTGCTTCATTTAAAGTCTCTAACATGCCTTCTGTTAAGTTGGGACATTTTCCAATTACAGCGTAGCCATTCCAGATATACATCATTTCCTGGGGTCAGGGAGAAATGACAGCATCATTAATTACAGCACTGGATAAATGCAGTTGTCAAATACTCCAGTTTATCTCTGCATGATGAAAAAGTTACAGGTTCATTAAATAAAGTCAGTTTGTCAAAATGTATTTTCATTGCAACTGAAAACTTGTTACACTGTTGTTCAGAACAAATTAGGCCTGGAAGACACCTCAAGAGCCACTTACTGCAAACAATGCCAAGGAGATTGCTTGAACAGAATGCAAACCCATTCTCACTTATAGAAGAAGGCAAGTACCAACAAAACAGACTTAAAACATTCATGGCACATGACTAATTGTCCCTTCATTAAGGTCTCCTCTTGTTTTTCAGTTCTATCCTAGCAAAGGCAGTAATACCCATAAATAACTGCAATGTACTGCTTCCACAGAAAAAGTATGAAATCTCAGGACAGCAAAACAAACCAAAAATAAAACCAAACTCTCTAACCTGTAAGCCAAGTTTCAAAAAACAGACAGAATTTTGAACTGTAAAATTCTTGCATTCCTCAGGTTTGTTTGATGCTCCCAAAGAAAGCAACTTCTTTATTATTCAACTATCCTTAGAGTAAGTTTTATTAAAAACTATTGCCTGAATTCCTATTTGCTATTGGGGTTCTTAGAGTATATCACCAAATGTGCCCATTGCTACTACCAATCACAAAGTGAAAGCTGAAAATATTATATAGACTTACAACTGGCCTTCATGGCATACTATTTAATCATAAAATCACAGAACATCCTGAGCTGGAAGGGCCCCACCAGGATCGTTGAGTCCAGCCAAATAGCACCCCAAGAACCTGACCCTGTGCCTGAGATTGTTGTCTAAAAACTTCTCGAGCTCTGTCAGGCTGATGCTGTGGCCATTCCCTGAGGAGCCTGTTCAGTGCCCAACCACCCTCCTGGGGTGGTTGAACCTTTACTATTATCCAATTTAAACCTTCCCTGACACAGCTTCATGTCATTCCCTCAGGCCCTGTCACTGATCACCAGAGAGAAGAAATCAGTGTGTGATATATTTATTCTATTTATTTACAAGACCTTGTCTATGTGTGATAATTTAAAGCATCTGGACAAAATTTCTATATAGAACAACTGAATTGTGGAACTATGGCACAAAAAGCTGTCAGGCTAGAATAGCTGAAACAGCATGTTAACCCCAGTCACTGTTGCTTTCACCATCTGGTCTCTGTTGATTGGAAAACCTCTGCTGAGCTTACTGGACCTAGTGTAGATTCATTAACATGGTTTTCAAACAGAAGTATTCAAACCACATTTATTCAAGCTAAATCTCTGAGTCTTGCTTGAGGATTCACTCTTTCCAGCAAGTCTCCTGATAACGAAAAGAAAAATCCTGGAAATGAGATTCTGTCCCCAGTCCCACATCCATAAAGTGCTTTCATCTGTTCAGCTGCGGCATCTGCTGCCTCGGAAACGCAACTGCACAGCAGCCAAGGACACGGTGCCTGCCTGAGAGCTCCTGGTACAGAAACCTGCTCTGTCAAAATCCCATCAGGACAGCCCAGCCAAACCCCAGGTGCGCACACTCTTTTCTCTCCGAAACTTGAAAGGCACATCAAAGTAACCTAATTATTACTCCCACTTCAGTCTCACTAGTGGAACGTGGCCCCTGGTGAATACCCATGCTCTGCTGTAACAACTATTTCAAGAGGCACAGCATCACATACCCCTGGTGGACTGGGGAGGGGTGTCCAAGAGGCTCTCCTTGTTCTGGCATTTTCTTAATGAGTATTTACTAATTATCCATCTCTTTCTTAAAAACACAACAGCTCAAAGCGCTGCAAGTGTTAACACCATCGCACTTGGCAAATCCCTGGACTCAAAACCCTTTAATGTTCTTTTTCACATGTTCTTTGTGGATAGATTTTTGTAAGTGCAATGGGTGCCTCATGCAATTGGCCACAGGGAACAGGCCAGTATTACAGGGAAAAAAAAATTAAACAAAAACCCCAGCAGTCGCAGTGGTTTTCTGGGGTGGCCAAAGGAGTCGGTTGTTTCATCTCAGCACCCAAGAGCTGCTCTGGAGAGCACCAAACTGCAAACATTCAGGGGCACTTTAAATAGCTCCTTATATGCAGGCCCCAAACCTTCCATTGTTCCCTTGACACCAGCCCTCCTTGTACCTTATAGTCCTCTGTTAGCAAGTGACACGACAGAAGAGACCCAGGGCAAAGTTCCTCCGAAGGGAACCAAAAGAAAGCTGTTGGGAGCACGCTTCTCTATGGCTGGTACAATGAATTACACATGCAACACATTTACGTGTCACAAACAGCTGGCTGAGTTCCCTGTGGCTGGTGCATGCCCCAGTTTTACAGCATTCCTCACATTCATCTGGCTTTGCTTTGGGAACATTCCAGTCTCTTGCAGAGGTTTTACCTTAGAAACATGGAAAGATACTATTCCAATCATCTCGGGTTTATTTCTCTAAATTACAAAAATGTTGAAAAGGGGGTGTGTGTGGATATTTCTAACTTACCAAAGGTGGGACAGGCAAAGGAATGGGGTTGGAAGAAAGATACCGTCGTGCTTTCCGAATTGCAAACTTTTCTGTGGGCAGAGATTTCCCTGCAATTTTCAGTTTCAGGCTAGGAACAATCCTGAAAGTTTAAAGGAAAACGTAAGGAATTTTTCCCCTGTGAACCTCTGAGATGAAGGCATTCAAACATAAAAACACCCAAAAAAATCAAACCAAGGAGAACTTTATAAAGCTGTTACACACTGGGCTATTGCTACCTCGGGGAAGCTGAGCAATACATACTCACAAAAGCTGTCTTTATGCAGGGCACGTTTATCTCTAGGCTTCCTCTTTAATCAAGCAGGAGGAGAGGGACTCTTCCCCACTGAAAGATTAAATTAGATGATGCACCTGACTTATAAAGGGCTCATCTCTCTTCACAGACTAAGAAAGAGGCAAACTAGCTTTTGTCTCCCCATTCTCCCAAAGACTAAAACTATTCACTTCATAACGGATTCTAAATTCAGTGAAATCTGTTTATAATGATTAGAAAAGACAGAGAAACTTGAAAAGAGTAATGTAATCACATTTTAAAAAATCAAATTTCATATAAAAAATTTAAACACTAAATTAACCAAATTTTCTTTTTCTTCACCCCAGCAAGCCTTTTTGAGCTTAAACATTACATTAACACAGTGAAGTTATCTCACTGTGTTTATAATGCATAGACTCACTTCTACATTTAATTATTTCTTACTTCTCTGAGACTCAGAACCCAAGAACCAAGTTGTACTGATGCTCTCACTAAGGAAGAACACATCTTGCAGCATAATCCATTGAAGGCTTTCACATGTTACATTCCATTTTGATTAAAGGAAGCAACTGAAAAAGAATGCATTACATGGAACAGCAGCAGCCACTGTATGGCCAGGAGAAATCTGCTGTCTGAACTCAGGGCCCACTTCAGTCTAAACAATGTTTAACTCTGCAATTTCCTACCAATCCAATGCTATTTGCACTGGATACTTCAAATCTGCATGATAATTTTGCCTCTCTTCCCCCAACACTGTGACATGAAAAGACAGTAAAATGTTGTAACTGTGAGTTTGCAAATTTTACCTAAATAATTCAACTTCGCTGTCTCCAAAAGGACTGCAGTCATCTGGTCCAAACATACTGAGATAAGCAGCTTTCATGTAAATGTAAGTAGCCTGCAAATGCAATGAAGATTATCTATACAGAAAAATGAATTTACAGCATCACCTTTATTCATATAAAGCACAAAACAGCAACATAAAGGGAAGAAGTTGCTGCTTTTGCTCACAGTCCTACAAAAATTTAAGTCAGAGATAAGTATGGCATCAGGTTAGGAAAATTTAAGCCCTGATGTCTGGCAAGGGATGGAAAGAGCAACAAGGAAACACTCTATAGGTATGTTGGTGATAAAAGGAAGATCAGAGAAAATGTGGGCCCTCTCTCAAAGAAAACAGGAGACAAGGTTACCCAAGATCTGGAGAAGGCTGAGGAACTCTGACTTTTTTTCCTCAGTCTTCACCACCAAGTGCCCCAGCCTCCCTGCCCAAGTCACCAAAAGCAAAGGCAGAGAACGTGAGGTGAACTGCCCAGGGCAGGAGAAGTTTGGGTTCAAGATCATCTAATGAACCTGAAAGGGCACAAGCTCATGGATCCTGAGGGAATTGGTGAATGACATTGCTAAGCCCCTGCCCAGAATATCTGTGAAGTCAAGTCAGTTCAGGAAAACTCCCACTAACTGGAATAGGAGAAATATAACCCCCATTTTTAAAAAGGCAAAAAGGGAAGAGAAAGGGAGGAAAGGGTTCTGGATTGAAGAGCTTCTCCCTGCCAGATGCACAGGGATAGGCGCCACTTCTAATTGTATTTACTACCCTGGAGGCACCACCGTGGCTAACCTCACTCACCAGCAGAAGAGCTTTTAGCCACAGCATAATGAAAGAAATGGCAACTTGAACCATTAATTGCAACATCTGATGACACAACCAGTCAATACACAGCATCTTTAACAAGTTGCTCCTTGTCTACCAGTTGGGCCTAAAAGACTTCTGCTTGTCCACCAGCTGTTCATATTTGGATGTTTGCAACTCACATCATTCTGTAGCAGTCACACAGCAGGACAGCTTTTACTTTACAGTCTGCACCTTCAAACCTACAGAAAGTCAACTCAATTTGCTCGAAAGTTAATAGATACTACAAGGCTTCCTGCCCTCCTGTTCTGCAGAACTTACCTTTGACCAAGTGTTTTCCTTGCTCAGCAGGTCTGCGTAGAAAAAAGCCATCTTCCACTGGCGCTTGTAGGTGAAGCACCACATCAGCTCCCAGTAGCACATGTGGTGAAACTGCTTCCAGTACTGCTGAGCTTCGCAGCATTCCTCGTACCTATTGACTGCCTGCACACAGACATTTCCAAACACTGCCTTAGTCAGGTGTAAATGCACAGGCAGAAGAGCTGTAACACACCCTGGGGCTCCAGGATCTGCCCGCATGGCTCCTGCAGCTTCCAAACTATTGCCAGCCCAGTGTTTCCCAAAATCACATCTGTTTGCTTCACTCAAGAGATTCTTGGCTACAGAGTCATCATGGTGTTAGCAAGTTTACCCTGCCACAAAACTCCCCATTCCTTAAAGTTATGTTTCTAAGCATACTCAAAATGAATGTTTGTGTCTTGGGAAATTAGGAAACTGAAGGAAGAGGACTGATGCTCAGCTGATATTTATTGCTGCACTTCCATGGATTTCAAGGGAGCTACTGCCCTGCACACCAGCTGATACTCTGTCCCAGAGTATTTTCGACATGCATTCTTCATCTTAATAATTTTTTCAAGTCTTTTATGACTCTGTTCACACTGAAGGCAAAGGATTACCTCTGGGTCTCATTAAAGATACAATCTGCTGCAGGAAGGGAAAGACAATGATAAAACTGATGCACTACATTATCAAATTGAGAGGGGTAGCAAAATGAGGTGGAGAAACATGTTAGTCAAAATAGTTTACAAAATTCCTATTTGTAATTCAATAAACTACAAATTACATATAGGCCAAAGCCAGAGGAAGCATTAGCCAAAAAGGAAATAACATTCCTGGAGGAATTTTTCCAAAGCTTTTGAAATTTAATTTTTCAAGAGCAAAATGATTACTTACCGCATCAATATTACCCTTTAGCGTCTCTATCCTGCCTGCAAAAAACAGGAATATGGCTCCCTGTAATAAATAATAATAAAAACACAAGTATTCTATAACAGTTTTCAATCTGGCCATACAGTCTAGATCTTTGATTTTTGGCACGAAAACATTAAATGATCACACCAAATAAATTATGATTCATTTTACCTTTGGATAGCGTGCCAAGTAAGGCTTAAGTAGTTTTTCTGCCTCCTCAACATTTCCTTTTCCTGTCCCTAGAACGTGTAAAAATGCAAGTGATAAAACAGTAAGAAAACAAAGCAAAAAAAAAAGAGAACAGGAATGCAAGGTACTGATTTTCCATCCTAAACTGGCCAACATGTTGGTTTCTCTCTCCACTAAGTAAGGCATAAATACAGGTTGGTGCTGCACTAAGGCAGCAGCAGGAAGCCCTGAAAACATTGTGTTTCCTGACTTGGAAACTCAGGCACAGACAAACACATTTTGTAGAATGATTTAGCAGGAGATAACACAGAAGTACACATTAGTGGGAAGCTGTCACCTCCCAAAGAAAATTCAATGTCAACAAAGCAATTATCACTTACAGCCATTATTTTAACCTCCTCAACAATGCACCTGGCTAAACCAGATTTTAGTTCTCACAACTTTCTTGGCCATCCCCAGTATCTCCCTTCGCACCTGTTAAACAAACCTCCATCTTGAAAATTAAAACATGCTCTTCAGTTATGTAAAATGGCCCACAAATTTAATGGCCCACCTACATTTATTCTGGTTACAAACAAACAATTCACCTACAAACAGGTGACGGAATCATCTTTTTCCCCCTTGTGTCCCACAAGAACTAATCAAATCCAAGAGTTATCATAAACAATCTTACCTAACACAAAGGTCATGAAAGTATGATAGCAAAGCAACAGCATGGTACACAGCACCGACCTAAAGCTGTATGATGATGCTCCTTCTTGAAGCTGCAGCAGACCATGCTCCTGTGCAAACACAGGGAGGGGGACAAGGTGTTGGAAAAGAACCAGGGCTGTGTGCTGCTGGCTTAACTTCTGCAGAGTCAGCTACAGATTGCTCACTCATCAAATTTTCTAAAAGGCACTGAAAAAAATCCTCAAAAGGCACTGATTGTTTACGTGGCAATTAAAGATAAAAATACACCTATTCATTTATCTAATAGTTTTTCATGGAGTTATTGCTTAGCCTGGAAAACACCTGGTGACAGAGCAGCAACTTGGGATGCATTACACGATTAATATAAGAAAATGAAAGACAACTTATCACCCAAGTGCTGCTAAACAGCATTCCAGAAACAAAACACAGGGTTTTGAACAGCAAGACAAAACCCACACATCACCATTGTACAGTGTATTCTTGTTTGCTGTGGTTCACTGCACAGAACAGTTAAAGGTATCGAGAAAATAAAATCTGCAATGAGCAGAGCAAAAGATGTCAGGGCAAAAGGACATTTTAAAGCATACCAAGAACAAAAGGAGCCTTGCATTGATGTTGGCCCACTACTACCAGTGGAAAAATACGATGAAGAGTATTTCTGTTCCCTTTGGGAAGAACTAAAGTAATCAAGTATAACACTGTGTTCATAGTCAATGACAGCATGATGGATAGCCAACTTTAGGGATTCAAGCTCCTGAGGCAAGAGCATTTATCAGCCCATTCTAGGACTGGTTCCAGGATATCAACCGCAAGAATATAAATATGCAAATGTATCAAACAAGAGATCTGCCTACTTGTAAATATACACAGTAAGACATCCACCGTGTGCTGGGACAAAATCTGTTTAAAAGTTACTCCATCACTGCACTGGAAGGTCACTGGAACACGATGTGTGTGACTGCAAGGACACCCTTTCAAGCCAAAACACTATAAATAGGAACCCTGAGGGATGTCTGTCAGAGGCACCAGGAAAGGCATCAGGGAGAGCCCTCAGAGCACGAGCCCAGCACAGATTTACATCTTCTGTGTGCCCTTGCTGACTGAGGGATGTTACAGCACCACACCTTTATTGCTTCAGTGTAAACAATGAAGGCTGTAATCATATTATTATTTTCCTCAGACATCTATTTTTGCACTTAATTAGAGCAGTTAATTGTTTTCACCTAAATACACGGGAGGTTGTGATTTTGCTTCTCTTTGTTTCTATTTTGAAAATTCAATGTATTACGTTAATTATTGCTACAAGGAAAAATATTACTCATATTTGCAGATCAATTATTATAACATCTAGTTGGGACAAAATAATGAAAATACTGACTTGCATGTCACTACAGAAGAAATTAAAAGATAGTAAAATTATTACAGAAAATCAGTGACTTAATGGAAATTGAGTACTTAGCAAAATAAAACCAGCTTCATTTTTGGTTGAGAGGAAAAGTTTAATTTATACAAGTAAGTAACAAAATATTATATATTCAGCTTCTCCAAACTGCCCAGATGAAACCCATAAATATTTGTATCTTTTAAAAATAGCACTTCAAGGCAGAAGTAAAACAAAACATTCTATGGAATGAATTTTAGCAAAAAAAATTTCCAAAGTACATCTTTTTGCAATGAAAAATCTTCAGGCTTGATATTTCACTGAGCCTTTACTGACACTAGGCCTTACATCATTAGGTAAGCATTAGGCATCTTCTATATTATATAAAAATATACACAAAATGTATGTGACTAGCACTAAGAATGATTCAAACAGACTTTGTTTGTCATATAAAATAATGTAACCTTTGTGAAGTTGATCTCAGTTATGTTTCAGTCTCAAAAGCATATTTGAGTGCAGCCAAACACAAAGTTATAATCTGTATGGACAAGGAATGAACCCACACCCATCTTACACAAGACTGCATCCTGGATAGCAGTAACTGGATTAAGAATATTGCCCATTCATCAGAAGAGGGCTGCAAATCTGACATCCTTAATTCTAAATTCTTGAACTGAGTAGTTTTACAAGCATGAGGAGCAAACTGAGCAAGTTAGTTCACTCTGTGGAACGTCCACAAGCCTATCTAGTCCAGCAGAGGTATTAAAGGCTGTTTACTTTTCACTCTGCCACCTGAATACCCCAAACTTTCTGTATTAAAGTAATAACAATCAGTAGAAGACACAGCCTAAATAAAAGAAATCTAGAAGTAGTTATTAGCATTATAATACTTGCTTGTAGAATACACTGCAGCAAATCTGCTTCTCAAAAAAACCTCTTGCAAACTGCAAACTGCTTCTCTTACAATGTGATACCCAGAAAATAGGAATGTGAAGGGTGTCACTGGGAATCATATTTTACATCCCACACTCCCTAGCTGTCCTCCCAAGGCTCCCTCTGTGCCTGGCTGAGGCAAAGGTGCTCCTCCAAGGAAGAGTTTGGCACAGCAGCCTGAATCAGGCACATGAATCACCTTTCCAAGCACCACCCCTTCTCCACAGGGAGCCTGCAGGGATTTGCCAACAATCCCCATCAGCCAAGGGAGTGCCAGGAGCTGGGCAATGTCGGCTCTCTGGGATCAGACTGAGGATCTGGGAACCAAATCACAAGCAGCTACTTGAGCCTAAGGAGTAACTCTGCAAATACACTGCAATCATTTAGGGACTGGCACCAGTGAGTACATTATATATAATTGTCAGGACACACCTTCTAACCATAAATGACCCATAACTATCTCCCACACCTATGTCACAGCTGATAGAAGCAATCCCAGAACACCAGGAATGAGCCTCCAAACAAAGTATATTACGGGGCATTTTGCCACAATATAAAACAGATGTCAGGGCAGTAAGTGTTCATAATTTTTCCAGAAAGACATTTTTGTAATTTCCCTAAGTGACACTAACACATTTCAGTTTTATTTTCACACAAAACATAAACTACTCTGAAGGATATAAGGTAGAGCACAGAGCAGATGTGATCCAGTGTGGTAATTCTGAGCATTCTGTGCAAGCTCCTCATGACATCCCTCAGTCTAATTCCCAAGACTGTCACTATATTATATCAGTATCTCATTGATTCAATTTTTGCCCCAAGACATCCAGTGCTTCATTCAGGACTTCCCACATGAGCACTGGGGATCCCCACAGCAATTGCAGGATGAACAAAGACAATGCTCGAAATCATTATCAGACAACACTGAGACTGGTTCATATTTATTTCAGCTGTTACTGACTAAAATCCATTGACTTTCCTGAAGCAAAAGTTCTTGGATGTTATTTTTAAATCATTAATTTAATTAGGGATCTGGAGAATGAAAGCAAAGCAAGGTTATTGTTCATGTCCCATGGCCTGATCACATTGCTGCAGGTTTAGCAAGGAGGATGGATACTACTAACAGCTTTACAGAGAACTGACTAATTAAGCTGATAGACAGGGCATTTTAATGTATCCCATTAAATAATACTAGATTTAAGCTTCATTTAAAATTTGAAGAGACCAATGCAATTCAAAAGAGATGCTTAGTGAGAAACTGGAATTCAATTTATTAGAAATTGACACATCAAGAATATTCTTCAGCTTTGGGAAAAATGTCCTCTCACATAAAAAAAAAAAGTATAATTTAAAAGAAATTGGTTCTGACAGTTTTCCTGCTTTCTCATGAAGTCACGCTGTCACCTGACCCCCTGACAAATTGCACTTAACATATGGTAGGCTCACGTCAAACTGTCGTACAGTTTAGCAGCACAGCATTTGTAATCACCTATAAAATAAGCACAAGAGTAAATATTAGCCTGAGACCTGGCAGAGGAGGCAGTGAGGAGGGATCAGGCTTCCAGGGAGGCAGTGCAAGGAGCCTCCTGCTCTCATGTCACAGGTTAGTCACGGTTAAACACCCCAGCGCCGATGGGACACACACTCCACCTGCTGCCCAGGGAGGCTGCTGTGCTCCCTGGCACAGGCTGCCTGACACACCTCTCCCCACGAGGCACTTCTCTCAAAACTGGGCAAAACTGAACTGAACTGCACCGCCCAAATGTGGGGCCTGTGCTACTAAACACAAATAAGCTCATGATTTGACTAATGATGCAAGGGAAAGGAGCTTGAACAGTGCGAAGGGCACAGCTGGCACATCTTGGACTGGAAGAGAACAAACATGACCTCAGGCTACTTTTTATATTTTCTTGATCTTATCCCACCTACTGTTTTGAGACTCCAGACTGCTGTTAAGTTGATCATGATGTCCACAGTGCCCACAAATGGCTCAGGAAGTATTGGAGCTTTGGGCATGTCCTCATTTGCTGTTCCCCATGACATGACTCAGAGACAAGGAGAGTCCCCAGGGGCAAATGTGCTTGCTTTGAGACAGGTTGGTATCGTGGAGGATCACACAATGCAAATTTATATCCAGTTCTAATAAACACATGACCCAGTGCATGATAGCTCTCCCAGGTAATCTGCAAACAGCTCAGGGCACTAACCATGACTCTGCTGCACAATCTGATACTCAGAGTAAGCATTTAAAGGAAAAGACTACAGCATCAAACACAGGTGTATGAAAAACTCCTGGACAAGTGCAGCACAGATGAACAAACTTTCCTCTCCTCCTCTGCCACTGTTTCTTTCACCCTCTAGATTCCTGCCTACTGTTCTGTTGGAAAAATTAGAAAATCACCACTGGAAAGGATTGCGCATGCAATTGCAATTTTGCTTTTGGCCTTAGGCACCTGACTCACAAATAAATACAGAAAGACTTTTTTAGGGTGTTAAAATAAGTTTTTCAACAAATAAATTCATTCTTGATCAATTAACTTTGATCAACATGTTTAAAATGCTCCTTCATATGGTGTGCAAACAATAGGGGTTTGCTCAAATTTATGGTAATCTAGGTCATGCTTCAGTGAGTTAATAAGCAACAGTAATAGGAGCTGACTCATCAATACAAATATCAGCCCACTCACAGCCACGCAAGAAATCCCAGGGCCAAATGCAAATTCAATTAGAGGGACAATTTCCATCTGCAGTAGTAAGATGAACATTCACCAAAGTATTCTCAGAACTCTGCTGGTAGGTGAATTGCCTTTACATTTCTAAGAGAATATTTTGCTTCAAATGCTCTGTTGTTGAAACTGACAGGTAGAACTATTTGATTTTTGCCTTTACTGCTGTGAAATTTCTCCTGGTCAGCTCCTGGAAATTTCTAAATGGTAATCCACACTCTGCTCCTTGCTTTTAAGTAAGACATTTTATTTTCAGATGTAAGATCCTTCCTGTAAACCAGTAAAATGGTGATGACAGTCATTTGCCTGCCATGTAAGGCTTCAGCTCTGATAAAAACTTATTTTGAAAAGAGAAAGCATTATAAAAGAGTTTAAACTTAACTTGTTCTCATGGCTTTTCTAGTACTTGCATCAGACATTTACCTTACCCAGCATTTATGAAAAATGTGACTGGTGGTTTAGGCTAAAGGGATCATGTTCTGCATCACATTTTCTTAATCCAGGAGCCCTGCTTGGAGTGAATCTCGTTCTGCTGGTAGAGAGACAAGGGCAGGTACAAGGTAGCAAGGCCAAGATACTCCCACCAATTCAGTATTCTTTTGAAACAATATATCCATAAAGCAGTAGCACAGCTCTTTCTCACCATCATGTGAGTTTTCTGGTGCTCCATCACTGAACTTCTTTCCTTAAATATCTTGCTCAAACAACACAGGTCAGACTGGTTACTCTACAGGCAAAAAAGCGCTTACTCCCTTAGGTAGGAGGTGCCACACTCAAATTTCCAGTTGCTATTAAAGCAGAAATGAAATAGATTTTTTTTTTCCCCTGTCATGCAAGAACCTGTCAGGAACTCTCAGGCCCCATACTAACAGTAACTACCAAGGAAGCTATATAAATATATTAAATAGGAATACACTTTTGGCTACAGATTTCTGAGTACAAGCCTGCATCAAAAGACCAGCAACTAAAAGCCTAAATATGTTGACATCCCTGTATTAGCCATTGCCTTTACTATGTTTCACAACTCTTTGAACACTGAACAATTGTATGACAAACTTTGAAGTGCAATAATTCAGAAAAAAATACAAAGCAAAACTGAGCTGCATGAAACCATCAGTATCCACAGTGCACATGTGTGATACCAGACAGTTACAGCTAACTTGAGGGAGAAGAGAGAAACTCCTGTCTCTGTTTTTAAATTTAAGGGTGAAGGTAACGTACCAATAATATTTAGTTCACATTTACCTTATTCCCAGAAAATCCAACAAACTCCAGTAATCTCAGAATCCGTGCAGGAAACATGGACAGTGTCTACAGAGAAAAATGTTAAGAGTTATGCAGTAATAGACTTTCTGCCTTTCAGCTATCAATGGACTCCTACAATTTTTCCAAGCACAAGAAATAATTAATAAAATTACTAAAATCATCTCCATTTTTCAGGGTAAATGTATACACCTGCTGTATTTTACATACAATTTAAACAGAAATATGTTTGATATAGGCACCTTGTGTCTCCAGGATGCCCTACACAGAAATATGTTTACACAGCACATGCTTAGTAACTCTGGTACTTCTTGGATGTTTCAGAAATTCTGGGTTCATATCACACAGTCCATATTTGTTCTTTGTGCAGTAAATCTGATATTTGGGCATGTGCCAGAATCATGCAAAGCAATGCAAGCAAAAGGAAGCTCCAGACACTTTTTGCAGCCCATCCCCTGAACAATCCCATCACTCCTCACCATCTCTGGGGCAGTCCCTCCCCAGGAACCATCCTGCACCATTTGCTCACCTGCTTTTTTGGCCAGAACACAAGCAACAGCAGCCAACAGTGGCTGGAGCAGCATCTCAAATTCATTCATGTACCCCACCCCTTCCAACTGCCCTGCTAACAGCCTAGATCCTGGTTGTTTTCCAAGTGTCTGGTAAAGAGTAAGCAGAATTCAACAGGCAGAGGGAACAGTGCTCCTGGGCAAGGCTTCTCCCAAGGCTCTGCCCACATTGTGGGCAGCAATCTCTTTATTTCTGAAGTGTTATCATCTGATGTTCTCAGACCAGACACTGGGATGCTGCACTGTCAGAGCACACACCTAATTTTAACCACGCGATCCATAAGACGCGAGTGGAACTTCTCAGGAGGCAGCAGGAGGTAGCAGGTAGCTCAGGTNAGACGCGAGTGGAACTTCTCAGGAATTCAAGTTAGGGTCATTCTCAGGAGGCAGCAGGTAGCTCAGGATAATAGTGTTGGTACATACCAGGTTAAATGCTCCAACTCCAAGTTTTACACCTCCCTCAAAATGAAGATGGTTCTCTCCTTTGACATAGTGTGGGGACTGTATGAGACTGTCCAGCTCCCTGGAAATGAACAAGATTCTGTTACAGCATCGGTAAATAACATGATTAATTATAATTCAGTAATAAAGTAACCCCACTACCTTCAACTACAGAGTAGTTCAAAAAAGGCCAATTGGTCATGTCATTCAAATGATCAACATCTACATTTTGTTGGATTTATCATCAAATCATTTCTGTCACATCACTACCAATTAAAAACCATGGAATCCTGGAGACGAACCACATTTCCTATTCAACCACATTTCAGCCTGAAAATGTTTCAAGGGTGGCTGTTGGGAGCATCACCAAACTTTGCCACTGCAAAAAGAGATGATGGGGCAGTGCATGAGACTTAAATTTAAATTAGCAAATTTGACCTGAGTTTCACTAATCCCTGGATTAAGTGCATATTCAAAAGACTATTTTGTTTTATACAGAAAAAGAAAACTGTAATAAATATTCTAAAATGGGCAGATGTATCAGAAATCACTCATTTTTCTATCTTTTATAGGTCTCAGCTTTGTAGTGCCCCTTTATTTCCCACGAAATCCAGCTCAGCTTGAAATCAATTTGCTTCCAAGCTTTCTATAGCTATGTGGGTTTTACACTACTATTTTAGTTTATTTTGTTAATTATTAGGAGAGGAAAAACATTGGAAAAAATTAAAGCATGTATGTGTGTTCAGGCTGTCACATTTTTATTGATTGGTTGTTGCCAATCAGCACTATTCCCTGTAAGTGCAATCTTCTGGACCTGCATTTAGAGCCACCTTCAACCTACACAAACATGGACACTGTCCATCTCTCCCTTCCAGTGGACTTCTGGAGAACCTGGACTTGATGCTGTTTTGTGTCTGCTAGACACAAGACATATTGTGCCTACTCAATCAAAATTTATAAATCTAAAATAAATAAAATATGATGCATATTTAGCCTTCACTTTTTACTGTGTTTCAGCTACTGGTATTAAATGCTACAAAAAGCTGCAGCTGGTACTATAAATAAATGCCATTTCATTATGCCTAAAGCCTACAAGGCCTGCAAATTCTGCTATGCAGACACAATGAACAACACATCATTTAGAACAGTTATTTCTTGAACATAACTTCAAGGATACAGTACTTGAAGTAGGCAAACCTTGGGAGTTAACAGAGCTAGAGTGCACTGTCTCCACAATCCAAATCAACCATAATGGTAATGTCCTTTGTTATGCAAAGGAAGAATCTGTTTGGGCTGAGAAAATCTGTAGACATGAGGCCCATAATAAAGACTCAATAAACACAACAGTAATGAATTTGTGAATTGGATCATTTCACCAGCAGCACTTTTTACTGATAGGGTGCACTAAATGACATCATCCCTCTGACTCACCTGTAGGTTTGGTAACTGTTTCGGACTTTGATGCCTCCTTTTATGAAGCTGACCATATTCTCATCCTGTTGGAATGGAAACACACTAGCAATATGAATTTGTAAGCATTATAAAGGGCTTTTGTCTTCTGAAGGTGAATACACACCTGGAACACAACCAGCATGACACAGACAATATAAGCCTCTAAGATATAATACATGGATTTAGGATTTCCTTTCTATATTAAAATCCTTTTCACTCTGTTTAGACACAGGCAATTTATTTTAATGTTTTCTGTGATCAGTTTAGCCCTCATCACCTTTGAACCATCTGAATTTGCATTAATGAACACAGAGACTCAGCTGATGGATGTCACCTAAGGTACATGCATTTGTGGCTCTTTCAAAAAATAGCTTTCTCTCATTTGTATTTGAGTGTGGTTAATATGTATCTGGTGCTGAGCCAGGAAATGTTCACAAGTAAACTGCCTGTCTGCAAGAGTCTGCAGAATACAGTTTCATCAGATCCTAAGAGTGAAGCAGGGTCAGTAAAACTATGCAGGATATGCTCTTGCTGGCTTGAATATTCACATATATATATATATATATATATGAGATCCATACTAGGAAGATAACATGTTACATGATAAGCTATAACAAAGTGGGAAATTACAGTAAAGTATCTGAGGGACCATTAGTTAGAGGGTCTTTAGTTTCATAACTTTTTGGAGGCACTTTCTTGCCTCACATACAATCTGTCACTTTGTTTTGTTATGATGTCTGCTGTTACTTTAAGACAGAGAATCTACATGTGTTTTAACAGAAGATACCATCACAGAAAAATCATAAGAGGGCATTGAGGAGAAAACAGCATGGATTAGATTAATTTATTAGATGGACTAACTAAGTACAACATACTGAGGGGTGCAGCACACCCAGCCATGTGTAAAGGTTCAGTTATATTTTCCTTTGAACAGAAAGTGGAACAAGGAAGGAAGATGACTTTAAAATGCTTACACTCAAAATGATACCAAGAACAGGCATAGCCAATGTGAGAATTTTTCAGCTCTTGAAAAATGCTGAGAATATATTTTATGTGTTTTCGACTGGATTTGGTAATTTTTACTAAGCATCAAAACTAACCCACTTCAGTAGCTGTTGGAACCAAGTGCCTCTGTTTAATTTTTCAAATTAGTTCATGTGTTCATGAAAAATTAAACACAGAAGAGAACAGGAAGCAAAGAGACTTTTGCAAAAGAGGACAAGAAATTGTTTTCGTACTCTTAAATCTTGTGTTTCTATAAACATTTTCCTAAACAGAACTGTGAAAAATAGTGCTTAAAACCAAGAGACACTGCTTTAAAATGCTCCTTTCCTATGGACATAACAGGGAAGTTCTCAAAAGTCTTCCTTCCATAGTTTCAGATCTCACCCAAACTGCCTCCAGGGCTAGAGGCTACTCATCCTAAAGGAAAATGGAAACAGGTAGCTACTCCTTGGTCATTTCAAAGTCCATCATCAGCACTCTAGAAACTACTAGAAGCTCCTCTGATTATGGGTGTTGCTATGAAGCAATAGTTTCTAGCAGAGGGACTTAGCAGATGGTTGAAAAAGGTTACACAGTTCATAAACTGTAAGCAACATAAATCAGAACCCACCTGGCAACTCCCAAACACTATAAAACCACCACCTGCATTCCATTTCCTATCAGCACCCTTGAGCCAAGAAGCAGCAGACTTTTTCTGTCTGTAGCTTTTATTATCCCCTTGGTAGATGAAGAGGCCCACTTTCATTCAGCAAGTACAGCCAAATCAAGAAGAAAAATCAGTTATTTCAACTGTGACTAACAATTAAAACTGCATGCTGGAGCCCTAGCAAGTACTGCTAACGTTGCTCCATCAAACAAATCAAGCTTCATTAGGATAGACAGATAAAATCCAAAGAAGAGGGACAGCTCCCCTTTGTTAAAGACAGACAGCACTGTTAAGGAGAAAGCATGTGTGGAGCCTAATAGCTATGCAGACCATAATTGCTGTTCAAGAACAAACCAGTGAAAAAGCAGTCTTGGGAAAGTAAACACCAGCCAGACTCAAATGAAAGTCTTGCTTGTATTACAGCACAGCTTCAATGAACATCTCACTTTTTTTTTTTCTTTTTTTTTTTAATCTGATACCCCAACACATCATCTGGAAATTGGTGCTTGCTGCAGTTACATTTCACACATCCAGAAGGGAGTGGGGAAGGGTGTCATAGGCAACTCAGCACTGTGTCTTGAGATCAGTATTTTTTAATAATCATGAGGGAAAATTAAACATTCTAATATCTCATCAGATAGTCCAGATAAAATCCAGACTTGATCCAGCTGTAAGATCCATTAGGTCAAACTATAGTATTCTACCAGTCCATTTAGGAAAATAAACCTGTATGGTACTTTTCCCCCCAAGAGCCATGCAGGAATCCATACCTGGAGGAATGTGAGTGCTGCTCTCTGAAGTAAACATTCAGCATAACAAATTTCTGCATGGATTTCCTCTAATGTCACACAGAGAGAAAAAACCAAATCAATCATTGAAAAAGTAATCAAAAAACACTTAGCCCATTAATGTAGAAATAAGATCACAGAGCTCAAACTGAGAAAAGTATTTTCCAAATTTGCTGCAGTGTTTCAGTTCTAGACTACTGATGTAACTCCAAACAGAAATGACATGCAGTTACAGAAACTTTGCAGGAACTTTTCTGGTGCTCTTCATAAATTCCTGGATCTAGAACCTTTACAGGCATTTCAACACTTCTTAATAGATATTTCTTTACCCAGCAATTTTTGGGAGTGCTGAGTCAGAAAGCAACAAGACCAGTGATTTTGGATTGGTTATACAGCAATGGCCAAAACACTGACATTTGGTCCAGCAAATCCAGATTAGTGATTTTCCCAGTGAATTCACAGTTTGCAAGCACATATTGAGTGAACAATTCTACAGGATTCAAACTGCATAAATAAAAAAGGAAAACATTACGCATGTGAAAGACGTTACCTTCAGTGAAGTGTTCAAGGCTTTGCCTATGTACAAGGTTGTTGATAGAATCAGCTACAGTAGATTTCTTCCTAAATCTGCAAAAAGTCAGTTTGGTCATTCTGAAGAAGGAGGATCAACAACAGAGAACTATATCTTTCAGCCAGCCACCCACACAGTCTCTAACATGCCTCCAGTGCTCACCAGCCCCCTGTGATCTCACCACACACACAAACTTCAGCACAGTTCACAGAGAACTGAGCCAACACGGTCTTCCTGGGATCTGCCTCTTACCCTTCATGCACAGAACTCTGTCTTGACGAAGGAGAGGGATAAGGGGATGTTTTGATTTATTTTGTGTGTGTATGGGTGAATGTGGGTGCGAAAGTGGGAGCACAGTTGACTCAGACAGACAACTGCAATACAACCATCAGCCATTGGAACATTCTGCAGTGTTTGAACATTGTAAACAACTTCCAGACACTGCAGAACCAGGACTAAAGGTAGGACAAATTCTAATTGACAAGAAAAATCAGATATTGCGGTAAACCGAAGTTTTCAAAACTAGACTGCTGGACACTCTCATTTATGTGCTGTGATCCTCCTCTGAGCAGGAGGCTGGACTAGATGACCTCCTGATTCCCTTCCAATCTCAGTTTTCCCGTGATTTCTGTAAAATTACATTTCCTTTTGTATCCAGTAGTCTTTCAAAACTTTCCCAAGAAGGAACCATTTACTGACAGAATTGCTCCAGTCTTACCTTTGACAGGTGGCTTGAGCTTCCTTCATTGTGTTCCCTGCATTCAGTATGTCCTGAGGATCAAATGTCATCATAGCTTGCATCTCCAGTATGGTGGCATAAGTCAGGGCATGATACATGCTGTCTTTAGTTCTGCAACAAAACACAAGGTGCAGAGCACACCTGATTTGATTGTATTATTGCTTTAAAAAAGCAAATACAAATCCAATTCTAGAAATGTATCAAGCCTCATGGGAACAAGGTCTAAATGAACTAGAAATCGAACACAAAGGACACGCAAAATAATCAAGAAACAGTAATAGATCGAGATTTGTACGAGAAATAACATCTACAGTTCTACATACTCTGCTAAAATGTATCAATTCTGAGCTAAAGATAGATACTTAACAAACACAAAGCACAGGAATTAACCACATAGCTCACCATTCAGAAACAACAGAATCATGCTGGGGTTTATTTCGGTAGATGTTTTAAATTATCTAATGAACACTACAACATATGACACAAATCCAGCTGATATTCTTCTAATTTGGGACAGTTACTGAGTACAGGCTCAAGGAGATAAGTAACACAATACTATAACCATGGCCAAAATAGAATCTCCTTGAAACAGATCTTCTCACCAGAAGCATTAGAGTCTGCATCAAAAAGTACAGCTATTTTCTGCTCTCCCCTTCTGCCAACCCTCCACCCCAATATTATTCTGTAGGGTTTCAGACAGTGCTACTTTGGCAGACGGTAAACTTTGGCATTAGTGCAAGGAAAACAATTCCTATGTGCAGCCATTGCTGGCACCTTTCCTCTGACAGGAAAGAGGGTTTATATATTGCACACATTTAGAGCATTCACCTGTGTCTGGTGTAATTCTCTACAAGTGAATCAAAATATCTTCAGGCACAGAGGTCTAATAAGGACAGCTTGAGTAATAAGTTGAAGGGCAAGCTCAGATAAATTCCTGACACAGAAACTCTCTGTAGACCTTGCTAATCCACTCCTGACAAACAGCATGACTTAAAAAATACTGTTAACGAGCAACAATTGCTATTTCAATTGTTTACACTCTAGAACAGATCAGATAGCTCTAAAGGACAGGGAATATTCAAAAATACTTGCAGTCAAACAAGGATATCCTTTCAAAATCTCCACCCTCAGCACACCTATTCTCAATGTGTTTACCTCAGGTGCTTCTTCATTTTCTTTTTTCTTTCAAGGAGAAAGTAGCATGCCAACAACATGCTCTTGACAAAGTTAGGGTGGATTAAGAGGAGTGCTGCTGCCAGCAGGATGAGAGAGGGGCTCCTTCCCCTCTGCACAGCACTGGTGAGGCCCCAGCTGGAGTGCTGTGCCCAGTTCTGGACTCCTCAGTCCATGGACACCCTCAAGAGCAGGGTGGTGAGGATGGTTAAGGGACTGGAACATCTCTCCTATGAGGAAAGGCCAAGAGAGCTGGGACTGCTCTGGCTGGAGAAGAGAAAGATCAGGGGGTTCCTATAATATATAGAAATACCTGAGGAGAAGAAGCAGAGAGGACAGAGCCAGGCTCTTTTCACTGGTGCCCAGGGACAGGATCAGAGGCAATGGGCACAACATGAAGCACAGGAGGCTCTGGCTGAACATCAGGAAACACCTTTTTTACCATCAGGGTGACTGTGCAGTGGCATACATCATCCAGAAAAGTTGTAGAGTCTGTACCCTTGGAGACATTCAAAATGGCCCTGCTTGTGTACATGACTTTCTGAGGTGCCTTCCAATCTCATCTCCTCTTATTCAAGAGTTTTTTTAAGGAGAAAAGCCAGACTTTAAAGACACCTCAATCAATGTAATTTCTCATCCCACAAATACACTTGCCTCCCTAAGTTTTGGTATCAGGACTGCACTGAAAGAAAATTTAATGGATAATTTCAGATCATCCTAAATTAATCAATTACCTAATAATTCACTGTGGTGACTTGGGCCTGGTGCTTCCCAACCCTCACACTGACAACAAAGGGCTTCTTTTTCCTACACACAGGGCACAGAGCAGGATGGGTGCACTGAAGGAATTTGCAGTGCACATCTTTGAACTTCAGTCTGTGCTCTGTGGCTGTCCTTAATTCCTACTTGCCCTCACCATCCAAACCAATCTAGCAGAAAAGCTGTTTTGGGAAATATCCTGGTGTCATAAGTGCTATAAGCCCCAGACCATGCTACCATCCATCTCATTTGCAAGCTAAGAAGAACAGACAGATAATGGAGAAAATACTTTAAAATCCAGTGGAGTTAGGACAGCTCTTTCTTGGCCCCGTAGATCATGATTCTTTCAGTAGACTGATAATGTAAAGAAGAAGAAAAAATGAACACACTAAAATGCCAGCCTGATTAAGTGTTTCTGTTCATTAGATTATTCATCAGCCTCACTGGGCACAGAAAAACACACTTCATCTTCTATTTACTAAACAAAAACCCTTCCAGAGGCTCAAATTCAAAGCATAGGGAAGTGACTTAAATAGTACCCTTTCAAAATTACAGAAATTTGCTTTCTAAAGCAAAGCAGATAAACATTGAATTCACTGCACTAAAAGGAAAATTGGTACTTTTCACATACATGTGGTGAAGAGGGATTTTCCTCTCCAGTAATTTGTTTCTGAAACCAAACCACCCCTTCCCTAATCAATGGTTTCATCTATCTTACTTCTAATATTTAAAGGAGATAATAATTAATGTCTATCATTAGCCAACTGGTATTTAGCAACATTCAAATTTGTTCTTTTTATTTCAGGGGTGGGGATGCTGGCAGAAATGCAACTTATCCATGCTATTTCTATTAACCATTCAATTAAAGCTGCCAGCTACATCCTGGCATATTCCCAGAAGATTTAAGGCCTGGGTTTCATATGGATGGATACAGAATAAAACTTATCTTTTTAATTTTCTTCTTTTGATTCCTCAGCAGCAATTTCCTTGGGACATTGTTGGAGTTAACAAGCCTGTATGACATGAATGCAACTAATGCTGTGATTAATGACTTATCCCAGTAGTTGGTATCACATGACTGAATAAGAGGATTATAAGTAATATCTTCAGGCACTTATGGAGTTCTGCCACATGCCTCTTCTCCAGCTATGGTGCAATCATTATCATCTTGCAGCACTGCCCTTTCTTGGAGCTGTTGGAGAACACTTTCATTCCTGCTCTAAAACAAGTGCTTAAGTGAGAACAGTCACAAATTTCCAGATGAAGTATGAAAATCAAAAAGCTTGGCTTGGTTTGACCTCAGAATTTATCCAGGGCTAGTAATCTTTTGTGAAAAACAGCTCTCAAAATCTTTCCTGTAGATCCTTTAGAGTAATCCAGCAGACAGGACATGCATTCCTAAGTTACAGAAACCTCAGATTCAAGTCAGTATGTTGATTTAGTATCAAGATGCTTCCAACACTTAAAACAAATCCAACAGCTTGGATTGAGAAAGACTCCACACACCAGACAAACAGCCTGTTCATCCAGGGGGACTCAAGAGTGAGTGATCAATGCCCAAATCAAACCTGCATCAGGAGAATGTGGTGTCACAAGGGGCCTGAAGGCTTTCCTCATCTTTGATCCCAGGTTCCACCCAATGTCCAAACAACTCACTAGAGCCACGGCACAGGCTTTCACAGAAATGCTCAAATTTTATGAACTGACATTTTCTGATAAAAACCCTTTTCCTGCAAGACTCCCCAGTAGCAATAAGTTAACAACCAGCAACAATCTCTCCAGTCAGCCACCACCACAGCTCCCTTGCTACCACAAGCCACTAGGATGGCCCAGGACAAAAAGCTGTGCTTCAACAAGAGAATCCCTGTGACTTTTTAACAGAAGCCATTTTCCAAAATTCAGAATCTGCAAAGTTCTTCCAGCAAAGAGGTAAAACCAACAATTTAGTTAGGTTTTGGTTGCAATTAATTTATTTACAAAGACTATAAAAGTTGTGTTCTTTCACACCTCAGGTATATAAAGATAAACCCCCTAGAAATAACAACCTTGCTCTTGTTCATGACATTCCTTACAATAAATAGCTAGCCCAAGTTTTGAGCAATATATTTACCCAAGCACTGTCTAAAGCTTCACTCTACCTGGGTATGCTTCCCCCTATTCTTTCAGCACTCTCCATTTGACAATCACACCTGATCTTTGGGAGATCAGCTCCCAGGGAAAGCTTTCAAAGCACAGTCACTCTAGAATTAATATTCCACCAAACAACACCAAGAGCTTTTTGGAGTCTATTTTCAGAATAAATTCAACTGCCTGGAACAAATCATTGTCTTACTATTCCTTTAATATTGCAAGCAGCAACACGTGTTCTGCCTCATCCAATGATCCAGATAATTCTGTTATGAATTTATCTTATTTACAATTCTCCCAATGGATCTGATATCACCAAGCTATGAAGTGATTATGTCATGTTTTCCTTCAGGATAATTATTAAAATATTAAGCATTTGTCTTGGGAAGGGAAAGGGACATCTCACCAGAATCAACCCTTAATTTATTATTGTCTGTTTGCAATTACACGAGGGATAAAATCCAGTCAGCATTTAATGGATTTACTGCACGTCTCAGGGCTGAGAAGGAAGATGAGATTTTTTCCCTGCTCCAGTGTTTGGACAGTTTCAGTGTTATGCATGTTAGCAGTTAACACATTACATATTGAAAATCACTGCTGTGCTTGGTGACTGAACTTTGGGAATTTCTTAAGAGTTCTTAGGTGCAGTGTGAGTCCTCCATATAAAAGATAAATTTTATTAAACTTACTGCAAAAAGCACAACATAATTGGAATCCACTATTGTACAATGATTATTAATAATAATGAAAACTGACGCTAAAAGGTATTCAGGAAACAAGAAAAGTTACATAACATGAGGCAAAACCACCAGATGTATTTTTTCTATGAAATGAGATCTCTTCTTTATAATGGATTTGCTTTTCTTAGTGATGGATTTGCTTTTCTAACAGGAAAATAAAAGCTTTACTTCAACACAAGTCTAGACACCATCCTCAGATATTTATTTTTAAGCTGCTAGGAAAGCTCTCCTGATTTTAAGCCTCACACATTGTGCCAAATCTGCTGCCAGTTTCACATGGTACAAATTAGTTGAAAATACACTTATTGTGGAAGCCAAATGTGAGTAATTTAGTGAATCTGCACTAACGTAATACAGAGCAGAGTATCTCCTACACCAGAAGCATTAAAGCCACAAAAATCTAAGATATTAAATTCTCCACAAGCACGTAAAAACTGAGAAGTATTTCTCTAAACAGTGATAGTATGTTTATGGACTGTGAAAACTAATTTCAAATCTCAGCACACCAAAAGGGAACAGTGAGGAACTGGTGGCTCTGAAAGAAAATATTCAGTACTACCACATGTGCCCACTCTACAACTCTTCTCATTCCTAATAAGATGGAGTAGGTCCATAATGGATTTCATCTGCGGGGAAATTCAGCATCCTGTTTCTTCATTGCATTCACAAAGATCATAAGTCTCTATTTCCCTCACTGCCAAAGGCAACAGGAATAAGGGCCTCCTCATAACAACAGGCTAACATGAAAAATTAGTTTCAAAATGGTTTTGCATCGTAGCATAGAGTCAGGTACAAAAACAGAGAATCTGCTCATGAAATATGTTCTGCAGAACCCAACAAAAGCTGAATGAAAACCATATGCAACAGAAGAAAAACGGATTTACAGAAAAAAACAACCTGTAGCCTCACTGGCTTTTGCAGTGTTTTGGAAACCTGCTGCAATAAAATATCCCCTTATTTTATGCTAAGCACTGAGTGAGCCTTCCCAGATGGGCACAGGGGCTTTACTGTCAGGATTTAATGAAAACACAGTTATTCTTCTTACCATTTTTATTATATCTTCTGATGATATATAAACACTAAACAAGTTTGCTGTGAATAAACCCAGCATTATTTGTACAGCTGATGCTACAATTTATCATTAATCTCTTTCCCAGAGTGTACTTACATGGCTAAGCTACAGATTCTGGCATCAAATTCTCTGCAAAGAGATATGTAGCATTCATTGCAGTTAGCCCTGATGCATATCAAATACACACTATGAATTTTACTTCTTTCATATTCCAGTGTCCTAAAAGAATGATGCAACTTGCTGGTGGCTCAAAAATAAATGGAGAAAATTGGGTGGGTGGGGGAGAAATTTAAATTAAGAACAGATTTCAAAAAGCGAAGAACACAGGTAACTTCAGGACAGGGTATGACAGATCACAGACATTGTAAAGACATAAGTTTTTAGGAACTGCTTCATGACCTCACTGCTTGCAGCTGGGCCACTCATTACAAGTTGGGCTGCAACATAATTAGGAAACAGAGTGCATGACCACAACACTGAATTGCAAAATGAACTGTGAGAAAGTTTCTGCAAGTGGCTAGAACAACAAAGAAAGAGTTCATACCCAATGTTTCTCAAACCTTCAATTCATGGTCAGTTGCTCATTTAGACACATAACTATAATTATTCAGATTCTCACAGTGTGCAGAAAAATATGGAAAAGAAGACAAAAATAAAATGTGACAGAAGATGGTTTTTACTCTTCCAGGAGGAAGAATCTCACATACCGCATTACAGTTGAGGACATCAATATTACAATTTTAGAAGACAAGATAAGTGCTTTACACTTGTGTGAGTAAATAACAAGATTTTATTTTACTCACACAAGTGTAAAGCACTTATCTGTCTTCCCCAAAACTTAACACATGAAGCTACCACTCCCTTCTGAACCAAAACCATACAGACTTACCAACTGTTAAGAGAGAACCAGCTGTCTGGTCAAAATCTCCTTAGAGATGGTGAAGCAAAGAAAAATAAATAGAGTAGTAGTAGGAAATCTTATCAACTTACTTTGCTTGTAGAGAAGCCAAAGCATCTGAGAACTTGTTGTTAAGAAATAAATCCAGAGCTGCCATACATTCACGCAGTGCCACGTTGAGGTCTGATGTAGAGGACCTGCCAGAAGAGATAATAACCTCAGCACATTTGTTCTCCTTCTACCAGTGCATTACTGCTGCATTTGAGCCCCCCTTCCTCAATTCCAGATTTATTCCCTGCTATTTTATCTTTAGTGATTGCAGAAAGTGAAAGTGACTTCTATTATGTTTGTGGATTTGGGTTTTTGGAATTTTTTTAAACTATGCTTTCACCAAGTAAACATGTGAAAAGCAACTGAAGTGTTTCATTTTCTGAAGAAAAAAAAAAGACAAACTGCACATACTTTATGGTAAGAACCTGGACATGCTGAATTTGCCATGTGGAAGCACAGCAATTTGATGAGCTCAGGTACCAGGAACACAGAAGCACTGGGTGACGATGCACATCTCATTGTAAGGCTGCCAGACTCCAGCTGGTGACATCATGATCACTTTAAGGATGAGACACTGTCAATCTGCATCAGAATATTACACCAACTGCTGCTGGAACATCTGCCTTCATTCAGCTCCTGTTCGGAGTGGTGCCTGAGCAACAAACCACTACAAACTCACAGGTGGGTTAAAATTTCCCATTGTGCAGGAACATCACTGTCTCTAAGAAGTGCCACTGCACTCAAAAAAACCTACTGCAGTGTCTCAAAGTCAGAAGACTCTCAGTGATTTACTCTGGCTGTACTTTTCTCCTTTACAACGTTCAGATGTCAGCCTGACCTGTCACAAGGCTTCTCAGCTGGTCTTTACGTTACTGGCAACAGGATAATACAGACCAGCTGAGTTAGTTTGGCCCAAGTTCATCACCACCAGAGCTGCTGGACTTAAAAAAAAAAAAAAAAGAATCCACAAAAGAAACAATAAAGCCTTGCACTAATGAAGTTAAGGTCACCTAGCCAGTGTTAGGACAGTTGAAACATCTGCATCTAATGATCAAAGAGCTACACTGCACGAATATATTGTATACAAGCATGGTCAAAACATCCTCCAACAAAATACAAACAAATCCTGACCATGTTCCTGATTCTGAACAGCTCTAACTAATGTGATCTATCTTGTGACTTAGTGTTAGTTCCTTAAAAAGTAGCACAACACAGAATGCTGGAAGGAAAACCAGAAAGCAAAGTCCTGATAATATCTTAAGGAAAAGGCAGGGGAGCACAGCACAAGCAGATAGCATCAGTAATAACCACCCACTGCAGCAGTGGTTTGATTTTGGCTTCAGGAATAACAACTGCAAAGAAATAAAGAGTATAATTATATATACAAAAAGTAGGACTTTACATTTGAGAGAAACATTATGTGACACTGTTCCTAGTGGCTTAGTCATCACAACTTCACATACACTGCAAATCCTTTTGCACCCAAGACACTCTGTGAGTGCTTTGCATTAAGCATTGATTAACCAAGTTTTGGCATCCGCCTCATACAAAATGCAATATCATGTCTGTCTATTCTGAGCCCTGCTTAATAATTAAAACTTGGTCAATTACTGCTTATTGTATTAAAACTCCTACCTTCCTGTTTCTAATCTGTGTCCCTGAACCAAATAACTTATTTAACAAGAAGATAGCACATCTTCACCTGCTTTAAAATATTTAGACTACTAGCATTTTACCTGAGTTTTTTGGTTTTTTATTTCTTGTCATGCAGGAGAATTACCAAATTCAATACAAATAAACCTTTTCAAAATGCTCCTTTGAAACAGAAAGATGACAAAGAATAAAACCACTGCTGAAGCTCAAAGCAGAAATAAGATACTATAATTACTTGGCATCTTTTCTGGAATAACAATACACACTGCTACCCACAGCAGCAGCAGGAACACAAGCAGCATGCTTCCCTCATGCTCCAAGGAAACCTGCCACAGGATGTAGCTCCCAAGTCAAGGGCTTAAGACCTGGGCAAAATACACACCTCACATAAAAGCTACAAACCATCACTTATCACTGTTAACAACAGGGCAGAAATACTTTAAACTCGAGGGTGCTCAGCATTTTAGCAAACTGATTAGTCATGCTTCAGTGGGCTGCAGATTCCCTCCTGCTTCCAACAGCAGGATCAGAATTGCTTCTATGCCTAACGCAAAACGCTGTGTGCTGCTACTCACCTCTCAGCTGAGTGTCCTGTGTGTTCTGACATAGTCATTGTAAGCCCCCTCGGCTCTTGGGCTCGAACATCAGCAGCACCCGGTGCTCCGGAGCCAGCTGCGAGTGACAGCCCCGGTGGGAGCGCAGGGCAGCGCCTGCCTGCGGCACCACACTCCGCGGTTGGACACTGCCCCGGGAACGGGAGCACCGCTAATTCACCGGCCGCATCCTACAAACCAGCCATTTGGAAGCCAGTCCGTGGCACACCAGGTTCGTGTGGCCCTGGGTCCAAATGCGGCTGGATACCTCTGATGTAGGAGGGGCTGGCGGCTGCCAGCCTATCTCTGATCTACAGACCTGTCTGGAATGAGCAGCGGCACCAGCCACCTTTTCTTCTGTCCAGACCAGGCAGAAGCCAAATACCCTTGTAATTACAGACCTGAAACAACAAGAATTATTGCATGTGGCAGTGGCCCCCATCAGAAAGCTGCGAACCAGAACGGAGAGCCAAACGAGAGCAGCTGACAGGCGGCACTCAGGCGGTAATTGCTGCAAATGTGAGAACCATACAGGCGAGAGACACAAGCAAGTGCTTCTTCCCAGCAAGGATTCTCCACAAAACAGGCTCCAGTCCAGCAGCCAAACTGCTGCTTTTTGTTAGTTCCGGTACCTTTGGGAGGAACCGAGACTTCACACGCACTTTGTGACAATCTCTCTTTAATGCCATGGAAAATGAGGAGAGTTGGCACTAACAATTTAATCAGTGGAGTGAGTGCATCTGGCTGATTTTGCCCAAAATGAAACAGTGAATTCCCCTGAACTGCTTTGCTGGCACATCAGCTGTACCAGCCCTGTACACAACTACAAGCAGCATTACCAGTCCTTCCACTTATTATGAGAGCTGGACTGTGGAAGTTGACCAGCCATGATCTACTTACATAAATTAGTTTCTCCAAGAGCATCTAATGTCAGAAATTACCTGTTTGCTAGATTATCCAAAGCAGTACCAATAATGAAGACATACACTGCAGAAGGAAGACCCAAAAATGATAAACCAGCACAGGACAATTCCAGGAAGATACTCTGAATCCATTAACATACCTGATTAAATCTCTTGCTGGTTTTATGGCATCCTGTACAGAAAAGGCTGTGCTGCATTTAGTACAAAAATTACTGTAATAGATCCACAGGCTGCCCCAATAATGACTCCATTATATGTTCCTAACACCATTGTGTACCTGGGCCACAGCAGGAGATAAAAGACATTACTGTTTTTTCCCCTCTAGTTGGGAATAACTACTGGTTACAACTTCAAATTAACTGGCTGGTTCCCTGGCAGGATCAGGGGCTACTCTGGAAAGTAGCAGTTTGTACAATTTCTAATTGATACTGTATTCTCCAGATAGTCCTTAAAGCCCTGTATGGTGGAGGCTCTGACTGTCTGTGCCAAGTTCTTCAAGGCTTGATTTGGCAGGTTTTTATTTGAATACCACTTCTCTAGAAACAACTACATGCTCAGACAACCTTCAGTATGCAACCTCTCCTTCCCCACATACATTTCTTTTAACTAAAGGAAACAAATGTAAAAAACTCAGATCTGAAATATTTCCACATTTAGGCCATTTCCCTGCTGGTTTTACAAGGTTCTTTCCTTTCTTGCTTTTGGGCAGCAGGTTTTGCAAGGACAGTCATATGGTTCTCCTTGTGGTTTTGTTATTCATGAAATCGTTGTTCTCTGCCCCAGGGACCACGAGTGGGGTTGCTTCACAAATCACAACCACAGCATATCCTGGGAGTTGCAGTAAGAACTGCTCTCCTTACTCCATTGCATCTCCATTGTCTCTAGTTGGAAACACAGTTCCTTGCAATATCCCAGGCAATGCCCCTTTTAATTTTTAAATTAAAATCTGGAATATTAATGAACAGTACAGCTTCTTCAAAAATACAGATTATGTTTTCCATGGTCAAAAGGAAAGAGACAAAGGATTTTTGAGCATGGGATTTACCATATTTATGCATAATTTTATTTCACTGTGTGCATGATGTTGACTGGTTTCTTACTACGAGGTTGCAGTGCATCAGGTTTGTGATTTGTCTCTGGGTTTTACAGATTTCTTCAATTAAAAAAAGCATCTTGAACCTTATACTGTGCAAAATGCTAAAATACTCAACCTCAGTAATTATCAGAACTATACAAAAAAGGGTAAGTCTGAGGTTTGTGCCTTTGTAGTAATGCTTTTAATAGTAATTCAAGAGCTCCTTCAGTACTGTGAAACATTAAAAGCAAGTTAAATCAGTCATATACTAAAATATGGATGCATTTCTCTGCCAAATCTACCTTATCTGCATAAGTCAGCTGTGGTTGCATGCATGGGTAACTTCATTTGGAGGAGGAGAATAAAATACAAAGAATCAAACACAATTTAAGCTTCACCAGTGCTAACACTTCAACCATTCACAGACGTGAGGAGCCTCCCAAAGCACATTTCAAAGGTCTCAATTTCAGTGTTAAGGAAACTCCCCTGCCTGACCATCCAGGAGCCACTGGCAGTCACATTCTCATCACCTGAGCTGGGACCAAAGCCCCTTCATAGCTGCACATCCCACACTCACAGTGAGACAGGCTCAACCTCAAGTTCCCCATAACAGAGTCTCAGATGTCCCAATCCTTAAAATAATTTCATATTGGTACAATAACAAAATAACAGCTTGAGCTGGTGCCTCCGAGGAGGGACTCTGAATGAAGGACCCCTTGGGCTTTTATTCCCTCACAGTCTAAACAGGAAAAATCTGGGGGTCTTCAGCCCCTGCTGTGTCCTCAAGTGTTCCTCCCTGTGCCCTTTGCTGTGCAAAGGGTCAGCAGTTCTGTCACTGACACCAAGATGTCCTTCCCACTGCCTGTTTTCAAAAAGATATAGAAATATGGAAATTCTTGCCATGATACCAGTTTCTGTTCTCCTAATGCTGGATAATCACATGGACATTAGGAGATATCAGGGTACACCTAGGGTTACTTTCTTTAGCCTTTTCCAGTTCTCTACAACATTCCTAAATCCACTACTGCTTTTCTAAATAATAGACCTCTTTGAGCAACACTGCATTACAAGTTGTGAGCCTGAAAAAAAATCTCAACATTCAAAGAAAACAAAAAGCACATCACTTGGGAAGAATTCTTTTCTTCTGCAAGGATTTCCAAACCCACATGAGATCAGAAATAATCTTGGATGAAAAGAACAAACAAGCAGTTCTCACAATAATTTGTTACTATTCAGTTTTCAGACAACACAGAAATATCTTCATAATTCAAAAGCAAATAAGTTAATGCAAGAAAATTAATTCTCCCATATCCCTTCCTGTTCTATGTGCCAAGCTGTTAATACCTCAGCATTTATCTTTCTGTGTTCTTGAACACTTTTCTGGCCCATGTCTGAGACTCCTTGGTGCTGCAGAAATGCCATTACTTCAACAATAAAGTGACTGGAAAGATTTCAATATTTGGAAAGTTCTCCAAATATTCTGCATAGACACACAACAGTGATACAATTCTGGAATGCAGGATATCATAGTATTTCAAGCTGTACACGGAGTATGACACCATTTATTTTTGAGGTTAATTCAGCTCTCAAATCACTGAGTTATTGATGCCTCAGCATTGTCAAAGGTCTCTTAAAAAGCCCTTCTGTTCCAGCAAAGGCCCACAAATCAAAGGGTTGTGGCAAAGCAGTCCAGTGAGCAGCACAAAGACCAGGGAACTGGCAGACTTGTGTTCTGCCCTTGGTCCCACCACGTTTAACTTGGACCAAGCAGGATCTAGCTTGCATTAGGCTCACAGTTCTCATCCTGTATTTGAATGGGCAAACAATGCAATAAATTCATTAAGATAGGTTTGCTCAGACAGATAAAACATAGTGGTGTCATTTCTACTGTTCCCTTTCCTTGTTGTGCTGCCATGACTGCTCAGAGGGTGAAATGCACCACTGTGGGTGAGCACTCCCAGTCAGCAGAACTGCCTGCATCAGACAGAACAAAAATATATACACAGACACACAATCCAGTCTGGCATATTACAAAAATAAGCCCAAACATCCTGCAACAGCACTGACCTATTGGAATGTACAAAGAAAAAGTTACCTCACACAGGATCAACACTGAAATAAAACAAATATATTCTGCATTAGAGAAATTAATGGGATTGCTGCAACTAGGAGTAAATTTTTATCATAAATCAGACCACAGTAATTTTTAGCAAACTTTAATGGCTCTTCTTTTTTAAGTCAGATTATTTACAATCTTTGTCACTTTGAAGGTCATGTGTGATTGATATAATTCCTCTTGTGGTTTTTAAAGGTCTTTAGACAACCTTATAATACTCACTTGCTCTTTTTTCCAAGTCCTCTGACTTTTCAGTTTTACTGCCTCTGGTCCACCTACACTTCTGACATAGTTACTCTCAATTTTTAAAGGTCTAATTCTCATCTCACTGAAACTAATGAGAAAAAAAAATCAGCAAGAGCTGCACCAGACCACTATCATGCAATGGTATTGAGCACATTTAGGTACCCAGCAAACAAACAAATAAAGCACGAAGCAAAATGCAAACTCACTCCGTCATGTTCATGGTAAGAAGCCAGACAAAATTTGTGAGATTTGTTTTTCCTGAGGGCTGCAAGGTCAGGGTAGAGATCTGTATTCTGAAACCAGACTGGGTGAGAAATTAGGGAGGGATGTCAGGCAATTCCCCCTTTGGGCTGGATTCTGCACTTCCCAGCAGTGATAAAGGCTGAGCAGGTAACAAGAGAGTCACCTGGGCATGTCTGGTTTGTATTTGTTCATGCTGACTTACACTTCACTTCTTTCACACTTCAGTGTGGTGGCCAGCACAGAAGGGATGAAACACACATTCTGGCCCAAAAAGCATTTTCCTGCAGTACTTCATGCACGTTGAAATGTTTCTTTGATTGGTTTTATTTCATTTGGTTGGGTTTGGGTTTTTTGTCTGGGGTTTTTTTTTCATTAAATCTAAGCAAAGCATTTTCAAAATAAATTACTCTGTAACATGTTTTGTTGCAACTTAAAAGAAAAAAATCATGCTTTTTTAATCATTCCACTGCTGAACAGTATCTTATGCTCCCATAGAAATAATATATAGGAATGACACAAAATACTTGAACAAATAGGGCATTGTTGCTTTGCCTTTAATCATTGCTTTATGTGACATTACAGATAATGTTTCCCTGAGAGCTTCCAACAGCCTGACTTCATTCTTCAGAAGTCATCTGCAAAGCATATTTCACAGTACCTTGGTCACTAACAATGCCACTTTCTCTCCAATTAAATAAAAACTCAAGCACGGCACTTCAATACACCTTTACATCTGTCCTGAACCTGCCCACTGAATCAATCCTCAAGAACAGAAAAAGAAGTACCAGCAGAAAGTTGTCTTAGCACTCAGCATTGCCAAAGCCATTTTGAAGAGTTATTCTTTGGCACAGTGGCTTCAAGAAGAAAATAGTTATTATTATCTCAATTTCAGAGTGAAAAAACAACTAAGCAAACTACCTGAGGAGAAAAAACGAAAACCAAAAAATGAAAACCAAAACAAGCAAGGCTGATGTTGAACTCGGGTTCAGTTAGGCTGGCATCTTTCTGTCAATTTTTCCCTTTCTGACAGGAAACAAGGATTGGTAAAAAGTAAAAGCTTTAATGCAGATGCAGTGAGAAGATTTCATCAGTTCAGGATGGCAATTTTAGTTAGAAAGAAATGTATAGTGACATCCAAGTTCAGCACTGAATTCTGTTTGATATACATCTGAGGCTTCAGCCATTGAGTCAAGTATATCTGAATGACCATCCTAAGACTGAGACTTTCTTCTGACAATTGCTTTTCCACAATAGATTACTTATTTTATTATCAGATGTTTTATTATCAAGTTGAAGACAACAACTGAAAATCTCTAAAATGGGAGATAATTTTTCATCACCCCTACTCAAAAATCTGTGTCCTTTCCAGTTCCAATCATTCCACTAGATCATTTTTCCTCCAACTATGATCTGATAATCTCAATCTATTCCCAAAACATACACGATACCTGAAGAAACCACAGATTCAGATCTGTGGAAACACTGTCTGGGATCTTCATTGGGGTTTTAAAGGAGTGATTTAAGTAAAATGTGAACTACAATAAAGAAATAGTAATCTTTTCCCACTAACTAGAAAAGATCCTGATATATGTTTTTCAACACTTCGTAGCACAGTACTGGAAACATCTGAACTCCTTTAGATCCCAGAGCAGTGTCACCCTGGCATGGGAGAGCTGGTTCCAGCAGATGGAGCTCCAGAAAGGCGATGAGGAGCCAGCACCAAGTGCTCCAGCAGCTTCAGTGACACAGACTTTCGGGACAACCTGCCCAACCTGGCAAAATCCACCCAGCTTCCTCCTGCTCCTAAATATTTTTGCACACATTGTTCCCCACACTCAGAACTTCCTGAAGCACAATGCAACCACAGTCCCTCAGCCTGCTGCTATTGTCAGTGCAAACCCAGCACCTGGAGGTCATTTAATGGCGTAATTGAACATCAATACTACAAACACACAGCCCACCTTTCCACCCTGGAAAAACTGCTGGGTCATCCGCTAAAGAATTATCAAGACAGAGCATGGCAACAAAATTATATAAAGCTCGTAAAAATCACAGAATCATAGAATTCACAGGACTGGAAAGGACCTTATCTCATTCCAAACCCATGCTGTGGGCAGACACACCCTCCACTACACAAAGCTGCTCAGAGCCCCATCCAACCTGGCCTTGAGTACTTCCAGGTAGGGATATGTATATGATACTAATAGACAGGTCATTTTTGACCATTAGCAAGTCTAGCACTCTGGATTTTTAAATCCCACTGGACTTTGTTGCTCTAAACACCACTAGACCACATCCTTTGATGTCTGTAATAACTCTAACACTAATATCAATGCCACCAAAAAAGAGCACTATTGTACAGCTTATATAATCTAAAGTTCAGGAAATGTTTTTTTCCATCATGGTTTCTTCAGCAGAAATAAAGTCTCAGGTAAATGTTTGCTGTTTCCAACCTTAAGATAAAGGGAAAGTGTGCAGCCAGAGAGAGAGCACACCACTGCTCCAAACACTTGATGAAGAACCATGAACAGAGCCATTACTACTCTTCTAAGCAGCAAACCTCTCCAACAACTGCACACTTAAAAGCTTCTATTCCTGCATAGATTCTAAAGCAGATTATTATAAATGTCTTATGTCAAATACAGAGTCCACAAGCCGACCTTTAATGCAGCCACGTCTAAAATTCAACACGCCGTCATCATGGGGGAAGAATGTTATTTGCAGACTGATTCAGCTTTTGAAGAAACAACTCTCTCACAACGCACACAATGGAAGTTTATGTATTTTAGGGGCCGTGGGAGTGCACACCTGGAATGGAGAAAGTTATCCACCTGCAGCTCCCTCTTGAGGGTGAGCAAGAAGGTATTGAGTTACAGGGTAATGAACGTCAGCGTTTGGCTGTCAAGGTGTGTTGCAAGCTGCACAAACAGGAGCTCAAGCAAAAGGACCTGGTCTTCCACGCTCTTCCACAGACACGACACGCTCCTCAGCAACCCTTTGAAGCCCAAAGGCAATTTGCATATAACTACTGAAGGGCTGCTGGGGAGGTATGTAATTAGCTCGAGCTAATGCTCTTGTCTAAGAAAAAAGAAAACCCCCTCGAAGTGCAAGAACCAGTTTGTGCCCGCGCTGGGGCGGCTCAGCCGGCACAGGTGGGCACAGCCCCTGCCCACAGCTGGGTCAGGCCGGTGGCCAGAACGATACGCTGGGTGGCCCGGGCCCGGTCCCGGTCTGGGCGGTCCCGGCCTGGGCAGCCCCTGCCCATGGGCCGCAGGCGGCTCTGGCCCGAGCCCCGAGTGCCCGTCGGGGTCGGCCCGGGGCCCGAACTGCCCTCAGCGGCTGCAGAGGCTCGCCCGGAACCTCACCGCCCTCACACCGTCCCGCGGCCGGACCCTCCGCTCCGGCCGGCGCCGCGACCGCCGCTCCCGGCCCCTCCTCCCTCCTCCGAGACGGAGCATCCCCAGAGCCCGGTGGAGGCGGCGCTGCCCCCGGCGACCCCCGGCCCGGCCCCCCGGCCCGCCGCAGCCACGTACCGGGCGCCGGCTCTGCCGGCCGGGCGGGCGTCCATGGAGGCGTCGCGACGGGCAGCGGCTGAGGGGAGGGCGAGAAGGCGACGGCACGGCTGGCGCTGCTGCTGCTGCTCCCCGGCGGCCGCCGCAGCCAGCTCGCATGGTGTGTGTGGAGCGGCGGCAGCCGGAGCCTCGGCGCATGTTCGGGCAGGGCAGAGCCGGGCCGGGCCGGGCGGAGGGGCCGCCCCCGCAGGTGAGCGGCTGCGGCAGCGCCCGCCCTCCGCCAGCGGTGGGGATGGGAATGGGATGGGACCGGGTGGCATGCGATGATGCCCCGGGGTTACGGTCCCACCGCAGCGCTCGGGCGGGAGCCGGGCGTGTCGCTCCGCACCGGCGCGAAAGGCTCTGGGAACGGCCCAGAGGAGCGCGGCATCGCTGCTGTGTGCTGGAATTAAGAGTCATTAACTCCTCTCGAAAAAAACATGAGGAAAACATAATTTATATTTCGCCGAAGTTTTCAATTAGCTGCACTCTGCACCTGCTGTCAAGGCAGTGCTCGCCAGGGTGCAGTCGTCTACCCTCAGCACAGGGGTCGGCGAGTTGTAGCACAGGAGTAACACCCCACAGGGCTCACACCTCAGAGGGACCAAGTTATGACCAAATCACATAAATAAATAATTAGATCTAACTAATTAAATTCTTTAGTTTGTTAATTAACACAAAATTCATAAACAAAATAAATATTTACAATTTTAACTTGTCTCTTCCATTAAAGAATACCAAACCCATTGAAACTGCAAATAGAATATGCAATACTTTAAAAAATTGCATTACTTTGGCCATTATCTGTATTATAATTGTATCAATCACGCAGCTTCAGGGTTACGGGGATAACAGTTCAGAAGAGATTAACAAAAGAAAGGAGCCTGTGGAAGGAAATGAACGAGGGAAAGGAAGGCAAAGGTATACACAGCTGAGGGAGTGGCAGGACAAACAGAAGGACTGGGTTGACATAAAGAAACAATGGGCACATTAACGGGAACAGTGGGTGTATAAGGTTAAAAAAAGAAAGAATTTATTAGCTGCACACCGACAATGTGGCTCGTGACGTGAGGAACAAGGGGTGGGTGGCAGGACAGGCTCACACTCCAGTGCTCAGGGTGCAGCTGCTCCAAGAGTAGAGGCAGACATCCAATGATTGCAGGATGATTCCCTCTTCTGACACCAGCCAAGAAGTCATGATTGTCTCCACTAAATCAAACATTTTAACTCAGCGAGGGAGAGCAAAAAGAGCTGTGACAAGCACCTTCCCATGCTTTCTTTGCCAAAAAGAGCTATTTTGGTACAAATACAAGCCTGGGTTTTCCACAGAAAAATGCCTGTTTACATACGTTCAATCTTCTGAACTGTGAGGCTCATACATTCCAGCTCACAGTGTTCACAATGAAGCCAGACTTCCTGTGTAGTTCTGCATTGTCAGTAGCCAGTCACAGCTAACTTAACATTTTTATCAATAATCACCCCAAAATATACTCTAAATTCCTTTTAAAACTTTTAGAATTATGTATCATAGGAACAAAGCTGAAAAAGCTAAAACAGAAGGACAAATGTGCCCCTCTGAGCATAATATCGTATGTTTGAAAACAGTTGTGCTTTTAATATCTGACAGTAAAATAAAATAAATATTTTAAGTTAAATGGATAGCATATTAAGGAAAATTAGAGAATTTAAATATAGGAGTTTAACGTTCAACAAGTACTTTACCTGTAGTTTTCATGATTCAGGGTCAGTGGTCTGAACCTCAACTGAGTTATTGATTCAGTAATAGTTATTACTGAATGTGGGCCCAAAATGAGATTCACACTCCAAAATCCTCAGAACTGTTTGAAACTCAAGGACCCTAATTTTAAAAATAAGGAGGTATTAGCAGAGCTTCAGTAAGCATTAAAAAAATTCTACAAGCATTTTACCTAAAAACCCACTGAGTCTTTTTTTCTGTGTAAGTGACCACACCTGTTCATGTAGCATCTCAGGAGAGACTACATTCTATGGAAAACAATCCTGAAGACCTTCTGGCTTTGAACACAAACATTTCAATGCTACATAGTCTCAACAGAATAGACAATAAGTCTGGCCACACAGGAAAATCAGTTTGTGTGGGTCAGACTGAGTCTGGCACATGCAAACCTGAGAGAGCTGACAGTTTGCAGACAGTGTTACAGGATCTCTCACTGGGGCAGGCCTCTGAAGTCAAAGGTAAGAATTTCTCCCTGTATTACCAGCAAACCAAACTCTCAAATATCTTGTTTAAAACAGCATTTCTGTTAAATTCTTAGTTTATTTCCAGTTATTTTTATAGTACTGTATAGGACTGCAACTGGCTGCTTGTACCAACAGAGAAAGCCCCTCACAACATTGCTCCTATCTACAGGATACCAAAGTAAAATGGGATTAAATTCCTTTTACTCTGCATAAGGTTGTCTTTCCAGATTAAAGCAGTTATGTAATAACTATGAGACCTGTTATCACTAACAGAACAGGAAATGGCTTAGCATTAAGTGGTTTGTCCATACTCACTTATTAAATCAGCAAGAGATAACTAGAAACAACATCCTGACCTCCTGAACACACATCCAAACAATGCAGCATTTTTCTCCTCTATCAGCACATCACCTGCTCTAAAAACTAATGCTCTTTGGTTTTGGTTAAAGTCTAAGGTCCAGGCAGCTCCAGATGTCTCCATTTTAGCACCACAGGAATTCTGAAGTATTCTGAGCAAGGAATGGGAATGCAGCTGGTGTTATTTATGTATGTTTTGCTATTCCTTGTTTCTTTAAAGAGCTCGTGGATGAAAATTATTTCCGTTTCAGGATATTACTGACTGATGGCTTGTCAGCTGATGAATTACAAGTTCCTTCCCACTTTTTCTGGGATAACATTAAGCTGTCTTCCCTCTCTTCCTCTTTACTTCTGTGCCTTTCCTAATTTAAGCCTCAGAGGTCCCTGCAAACACAACTCTGCAGGGAATTTAAGAGTTCAGTAACACTAACACGGGCAACTAAACTTCACTCAACCTACCACAAAAGATCAAAAAAGCTCTTTCATTAGAGAAAATCACTGTCCTCTTCCTTCTTACAAGAAAAAATGGATGCATCTGAAAGCCAATCTTCATGTTCACTCTAGTTAACAATGGAATTAAATTCAAGAGTATTCACTGACATGATACAGAATGCCATAACAAGAAAACACAGGACTTTAGTTGCCAATATTTTGAACAAATATGTTATTTTTCCAATCTTACCCTCCATTATCTAAATCCAGTATCATCTAAATTACCATTCTGTCAGTATTGCAAACACCAAAACATGAGGTTGCACATCCCTGCACACAATGACTTCGAAGATTCAGGCTAAAGCACACCTAAAACACTCCAACACTGAAGTCATAAATTTGCTAAATATTCAAATTCTGAAAAAGCCAATTTAAACTTAGGGAGATAAATGAAACTGTTGAAAGTTACTGGGGAAATAACACAAGGCAACACAATTCTGCCACTGGATCCTATTCCTGAGCAGGTGACCCACTCTATTCCTGTGTCAGGTGGCAAAGGCCACAGACACCAGACCCCAGTCAGGACACCTCACACTGCATTACATTCACACAATGCTTTACATCTCACCACCCTCTTGAAAAAACAGGCAAACAGTTCACATTTATGTACTTAAACTTTATTTCTTCATAATTACAGGCTATTGTTAGAATTTTTAAACAAAAGGGAAGTCTATAAATAGAGGCTAATCCCACCTGAACAAGTTGTTTAAAAAAAAAAAAACAAAACAAAACAAACAGTTAAAACTTCATAAAGTAATGCCATTTAGCTCACAGCAGTGGTTTGTTGGTAGTCTGAGTAAAAGTCCTATAGTCAGAGTCAGTAACATGAAATGTAACATCAAATGACTCAAAACTTTAAATTCCATAAAGGAAAGCAGGAATATATATATAATATATACATATAATATTGTGTTGGTCCACTGAGTATACATTTTTAACAAAAGATAAGAAACTATGTAATCCAGTTAAGCATATGATTTGCAAGATTAGTGTACACTCATTACAAAGATGTATAAGATAAGTTATAACTATTTAATACTTGCAAAATTTTAAGTTACTTTTTTGAGCAGGTGTTTAAATGCTCATCTCCCAGTGCAAAAGAAAAACCATCCCAGTCACGTTACTCATTTTTTCTTGAAAAATTGAAAACCCTCAAACTCATGCAACAGCAGCATTGACAGGTAATGGGAAGAGCTTAAGTATACTGAAGTGTGGCTGAGTTCTCCCCCTTTGCCCCAGTGCTGTGTATTGAAACACTTCAATTTCCTCAAAAGAAATACCACAGGTTAAAAGTGCAAGGGAAAAAACCCCTTCTAGATGTTTATGCTGCTGCCATCCATTTTTCTTAGATAGGGCACAAGATTATTCTTTTTGGAATTATTTTAATGAAACTGATTTTTCAAATAGAATTCATTCAAAATGAACAATAAGTTATTTTCATTAAGTTATTTTCATTAACATTCTATCAATCCTACTCTGACTCAGTGACCATTTAGAATTCATTCAGTTTAAGGTGCAACTATCAGTTGGCATTCAATAAATTACATATACAGAAACAACTGTGGTTAAAAAAAATAGAAATCAGACTACCTGTTTTCTTCTTTCTATTCTCAATCCTATTTCAAATGGAACTCATTAACTTGCCAGTTCAGCTGCATATTTCACAGGCAAAAGTGGCTCAAATAGCAGTGGGGTCTCACAATTTGACAGTCACCTTAGCCAACAGCAAATGCACATGAATTCTCAGCTTAATTACTTTATAAAACAAAATAACAGGTCTGTCTTAAAACCTATGATCATGCAGGAAAAGCAACAAATGTTTCAGAAAGATGTACTCTTTCTGATGGAGACTTCATGAAGATTATGTTAAATCAAACATAAAATCTTCAACAAGGATAAAAAGAATCTATATGCATACGTATAAAATAAAGCACTCCCCAACTCTGGCATTACTAAAACCCCTTCAGAAGAATAAAAGGTTTCCAGTGACTAACTGCTTGATGGGAGACAGTCAGCCATGACAGAATAATTGCTGTGTTCACTTTATGCTCAATTACCAACTGCTGATAGATTACAGTCAAACCCCAATCTCTCTAACTGCATTTTAAACTGATTTGCTTTCAGCTGGGAAAAGTACTTTACTCTCTTGAAAACTTGAGAGAAATTGAATGCTAAACTTAACAATTATTCAAACAATAACCAAAAGGATTAAATTTAGCAGAAACATTCACATCACTTTCAGAAATTTAAAACCTTTCATAGTTTCTTGTATATATGCATTTTCTGATTAACATTTAAATAGGTTAGGTACTCAGGAAAAGGGACAAAACAGTTTACGTCAGATAAAATCTTATTCTAAACTTCATGCTTCTGATATTTCAGATTTACTGAGTGCAATAGCCAGTTCCAAGTCTTCTTGCTCTTGCTGTTTTAGTCTTGCCAATCTTTCTTTTTCTTCTCTCTCACTTTCTCTCTTTGCCCATTCAATCATGTCTTCCTCAGTAGAATACTGCAAGTTTAAAAGACAAAAAAACCAGATTAATAATACAGTGATAATTATTACTGTCCAAACACTCAGTTTAAGGGACAATTAGTTTTTCAATAATTGTACATATTCTAGTCTTCCAATATTACTTGTTTTGTAGTTATAATAGACTAAACCAGCTTAGTCTAAGGTTCAACTACTAAGAAGTGCACAGAAGCCATCAAACTAATGTATTTTAATGAAATATCCCATGTTTCAAATTTCAGTATTAAGTTTCAATAACGTTAATGAGCAGAAAGTGCTGTAAGTTAAATACAGTTTTATTCTGGATAAATACCAGTCTGTATAAGAGAAACTTTGAATAAATCAGGAGAACATTTTGCAAAGCACATTCCTATTCACACTGTAGGCCATCCTGATTTATCCTGCTCTCATTAGGGATGACTTTTCCAGGTGAAAATGACTGCAAAAATTTAGCTGTAGACTGACTGTTTCAGAATGTGCAGATGACAAATATTGCTGCCAAGAAGCAGCAAAATAATAAGGGTAGCTGTAGAGTTAGAAGGCTGGTAGTAATATAGAGAGAGGTGAGCATGATATGAGAGGGGAAAAAAAGAACAGATCATTTACATGTATATTGATGAGAACTGATTGTGAACTAAATACTTCTGGTACAATGATTATAAATCAGAGACAGCTAAGGGTATTATCTCAAACAAAATACAAGATGATGCTAAAGTGTCTTCCTAGCAAACATGCCGAAAAATTAAGAGGTAGGTGAAGAAGCCTCTGTCCTCACGATGTCCCAGCATTAACTGAAAGGGTTAGAGGTTAGAGACTCCAGGTCTCTGCTTTGAGCTGCTTCTTTGGGAAATAAAAGCAGAAACACCTGAGGAGTTTTCTCCATAGGGCACTCGGTATTTTCAGTAATTGCAGCTGGAAAAGAATACTATTTCCTTCACAAAGATAATAAACATTTTTGCCACTCCTCCACACTGGCTCCTCAGTCTCCCTTACTACTACCAGGGATGGATAACCACATTTCAGAAGTTACCATGCTCCAAGACACACCAACCAGTGCAAGTCTACTTTGAGAGCCTGACAATCCTTAGTTTACTCCAATCGAGCGTGTAGCTTATTAGGCCTGAACAGAAAAAGAGCAGTATGGTCAAGATACTGTAAATGCAAATTGCATTTAACAGGTATCAGGCTTGAAAGTGAGATAATGCCTCTCTACACTTCCACTTGCAAAAGCTCAGAAGAAAAAAATAATATATAGGCATGCACAAACCTTTAGATTTGCTTCTACTGCTTGGACACCACGACTTCTATGAAATGAATTCTGGTTATAAAGAGACACTTACTATTTTACTTCATTGTGCATAAATCTGGAATTTACTAACCATTTAAAGCTCATCAAATTATATTTCATTAACATACACTGTTACGAGGCTGTTTATCAGTATTTCAGTACATTAAAATTATGACCAAACAGTTCAGTGACAGTTAAATTGAAATCACATTTTGGTTTATTTTTAATTGGGTAGTTAACAGTGTGCTTGCTATAGATTTGTAATTTAAATCTGCTGCACACATTGAAAAAATAGATAACCCCTAGAACATAGATATTTTTGAAATCGTCTCCTCTAAAAGCAAGAGGCCTCCATGAAAAAAGGCATAAAACCAATGCAATTTAAACATTAACTACAACATTTCGCAGTATTTTGTTTTAGGACAGCCTCAGCTGTCCTAAATGTAAATATTAAAGGTAACTGTAAGCAATATCCCTTTTGTACATGGGATATGTTTTAATAATTTAAATTAGACTGACGACTTCAGTGTGAACATTTAAAAAATGCCATTATACTGAAACAAATGCAAAAAGTGTTTACTCACAGTACTGAAGTTTGCAAAATTGTTGGGGTCAGCCTCTTTACTGATGCTGGTGGGAGCAAATGGATCACAGAATAGATCTGCTTCTTGTTCTTTGGGAATGTCTGGGGTGGGGAAAGGCTGAAATGGATCGCTCGACTTAAAGGAATCTGAAGAGTCTATTTGATTGATAGGTCTTTTCCCTTAGATTAAAATGAATTTAAAGTGAATTTAAGATAGCAGGTAATAACATGCCAAAATTAGTAAAAAAACACCCCATTCAAAAACTACTTAGAATGCAACCTCTTCCCACAAACTAGTAGAGCTGTAGTTTCAGAGGAAGGATTGCCAATTTAAAAAATGAGGGTACAGCCCACACTTTCTGAAAGGGTAATCAGGTTAAAAGGAACACATGTATGTTAATGAGTCAGGAACACAGTTGTATATTAATTAACTACTTTGGAAAGAGAATATTGTTTTGAGCACCTATTCTGTTGGCACAGTATTGTTTTCTGGTTATCAACTGTCTTTGATCATTCCAGCAAGACTCTTTTATTATTTCTTTGGATCAAGTTAACACAATTTTCTTCAGAGAGTAGAAATACATTACATTTCTAAGTTTTCAAAACACCATGTCCTCTCCCCATGCTAAGATCAGGAATTTCTGCAGTTTAAAACAAGGAGTGTGATAACAAGCAATCATAGGCTGAGCTGTTTTGTTAATTCTTGCCTAAGAAGCGGCAAATAAACAGTCAAGGACAAACCCTCACTTATTTTGTTGGGTTTTTTTCAGCTTAATCCCAGTCAACTTTCAACACTGTTGAGAACATTAACCCAAATACTTCCAAGAAGAGCTGAGCTGAATTTCACCCCACCACTCCCTCTGTATGTTACTGTTTACACAAGAAGTTTCAGTGCAGTTTCTTGAATTCTACTACCAGATTCTGCAATTGATTCCACACTTGCAGTGGCTGTATTTTAAAACTTGCTTCTGTTTCCATTTCAGATTAAAACTACAGAATTGAACACAGGTGCTTATTATTTCACATATCACTATTGAAAATTAGCCTAAAATTACTTCATAAGAGCCACAGAGATTCTCATCTGGCAATGATTTAGAGATTTGGAGAACATTCCCTGGGAAATACATGATTTACTTAAGACACTTCCCAGATAACCCTGCCATCTCTCTCACTGATGATGTTTTATCCATGTATCATTGATGATACTGTGCTGCCTCATCCCTGGAAGTGTTCAAGGCCAGGCTGGATGGGACTTTGAGCAACCTGCTCTAGTGAAAGGTGTCCCTGCCTCTGGCAGGGGCTTGGAACTGAATGATCTTTAAGGTTCCTTCTAACCCAAACCATTCTGTGATTCTACAATTCTGTTAGTCACAAATAATGCCTGCCTGTTTCTTAAAAATGTGGGAGAAGCATCTCCCAATGACAACCAGGGAATTTTATTTCTGCATGGGAAGTGTTAGTAATTGTAAGAATACAAAATACACAACCACCAATTCTTCCCCAAAATCAAGAAATGGGAGGGTTTATCAGTATCTAGAGAGGCAACAGCCCTTCTACACACCTTCCAATAGAGAGAAGAATTAAAAGAAAGATTTTTGGGTATTTCTTTGAAAAAGTATTCCATTGTTTCAAACCAAACCAAGGAAGTCATTAGAAATAATTACATGTAAGTATCTCAAATTTTATTTCCATTAGGAAAATTATTAATTGGGATTGGTTATCAAGGTAACCACATTTTTTACTGTGCATGTCAAAACCACCTATTTTTTCCTAATTATCTCTTGCTAAGGATGCTGCTGTTCCACCTCTAGAAGCTTGCCTTCCAAAAATGCACTACATCACAGCCACTCCCATACAATCAAGCCAGAAATCCTTTTTATGTTTAAATAAGGACTAACATCAAACATTCAAATTATCATCACTTGCCATGTTGGCTGTTTTAATGTTATTTACAATGGAAATGATTACTTGCAAGACATTAGCATGAACCAGATCTCACACTAACATTAGAAACTAAACAGCTGAGTTGAAACTTCAGTATGAGCACTCCTGTATCTACTGTGTTCCCCTTCTTTTGAGGAAAAGATGAATACACGTTTAAGTTTCATGTCAGTTTCTCAAAACACCTTAAGATTCATCCACATATTGTAACAGTGAAACAAATGACACAGTAGTTTTTAAAGACAATGAAACAGAGGACAGAAATTTTTAATGGAATACTAGAAATATATTTTCCTATGTTTGCAAAATCGAATTGAAAGTGAGGAGTCTGTTGTAATATGGTCTTGTTGCTACCACAGGAAGGTGTTATTATGCATGATAATCATGGGCTTTTTTGGAAAGCAGAGTGGTTTGTGCCATGGAACATCCCAGAAACTCCTCTATCACTGAGGAGAAAACAGCCCAGGGGAACTTGGGTTTATTACTGTTATTGCTGCAAACCTCTAGCAAGGCCACCTACAAAAAGTTAACCTGAAAACCTAAGCCAGTTCTTTAGCACTATTTAATTCATTTTGCATGAATTTATATATATCTGTGTTTACAATGTATAAAGCACACTAAACTCTAACTTTAAGCGTAATTTAATTCAAGATCCACAGTGTAGCACATTAGCAACCATGTAATTTCCAGCTATGCTGTGTTCTTGCACACATCTGTAAGAAGTCTTTTTTCCTGTTTTCTTTGTGTCTTCAAACTCTGATCCCAAACACCATGCAAAACTTAACTCTGAGGAAATGGCCAACAGATCAGGAATGGACTTGTTTCCCATCTTGCTCACTGATTTCAAATTCAGACCCTCTACCCTTCCCTCACGATTCCTGGCTCAACATGAAGCAGCTGATTGTTACCACGTCTCAGTGTCAGCTCTTACCAGGTGGTGGTGGACAGGGCCTGGTGGGAGTTCCTGTCTTAGGGGGCAGTGCAGGAGGAACATCTTCATTTTTAGCTGGTGCTTCCTCAAATAAGTTTTTAGTTATGGTGCTGATAGAGCCTGATGTGGAAGAGCTAAAGGGATCTTCATTGTTGCCCTTCAACAAAGAAAACAGCAACACACACATTTTCAGCGCAGTGCTACCAGACATTCTCTTCAATAACACAGTATTAAATAAGACCTGAAAGTGTGGACTAAGACTAAAGAAAAGACTTTCATTTGTTTTTACACTTATCCACATACTCTAGAAGATTGAACAGAAAGAAAAATCAGGAATGGCTACTGTGTACAGCACTATAAAGTTGAAAGCACTTAAATATGCAAAAGTAATACTTTTTGCTGCTAAACTCAGCAAATTCAAAAATAAATAAATAAATTATAGTATCACTGGAAATAGAGAGAAAATACTTATCAAGACAAAAAGATTACATTGCATTCTTCAAAGAATTTCAGGGCAATTTGCTATGAAGACCTCTTTTTCAAGCAAATCAGCCATTATAAATGTTTCGTAGTGGCAAAACTGTAATGAAACTGAGTAAGCTTTGTCTTGTCACTGCAGTTTCATGCATTTTCTGTGAGCAGCAGCAGCTTCATTTTACCTTCGACAGCGTGCTGAAGTCAGCAAAGCCACCTTCAAAGGATTCACTTCCAAACAGGGAGGCAAAGGGGTCTGTAGCTAAATACACACAAATCAAGCAAAAAATAAGACTAGAAGTTAAATATAAAAGATTGAAAAAGAAAAATCCCACTACTATTATTACATAGCAACTATTACCTATTTTGCAACATAAACTAACTCGAGTGAAGTATTTTATGAGGTGAGCACTCCAAGTTATTAAATAACTTTTTCAAAAACTCAACTTCCAATTAAGAACAATATATCTCCTGGACAGGAAGTCATTCAAAAGAAATACTGGTATGTTTTCCTACATCAAAAAAAGTTAAATTCCACTGAACATATCAAATAACCATACTACTGGAAATGTTCTACTGAGACACACGTATTTATACACACAGAGGTGTTTTTCTGTGTGCATACACCCATACATACACAGACATATATATATAAAAAATTATGTGTATATATACATGAACATGAACCAGAGCTCTTTTCTGACTTTAGACCCACTTGTGGAATTAAGTATCTGAACCTCATATCATCCCAATCTAATTCAACAGTACCTTTTCATTCTCAAGTGCCTAAAATATGTGAAAACTGCTTCTGTACAGTAGAGCAGGAAGTGCTATACTCACTTTTGCACCTCTAAAAAACACCATTTTTTCCCTACAACTAAAATGAACAGGTTTACACTACAAAATCACACACAGATTCCTGTTTTGGACAACCACTTGTCAGTGCATTTTAGGAAAATATGAGTTAAGAGCCTTCCCTAAAACATCCTTAGCCCTCAGATGAGAGAGGGCCACAGAAGGAGCAAACTTGAGCAGTAAAAAATCTCCATGAAGGAGTTACTGTATTCCACATCTACTCTCATGGTGCAGAGCTATCCTGATGTTACTTAGACAGTAACATGAAATCTCTGAAAACAACCCTAATGGGAAGCAGTACAAAGCATCCAAACAGCCCAACCACTTAGATCAGGATACTGTCCCAGTTTTAGTAAAGCAGAGGAACAGTTATGTGGAATCAGTCTTCAGTGATACACATTACAGATAAGAGTCAATTTTGGTTTATAAACTTCCCCCCTGAAAACAGGCACCTTATGTTACACTTTTTGGGAAAACTCAGAAAACACGGGAAATCCCTACAACGCTCTGTTGCAAATTCAGTTAAAATACTACAAACAAAAGCAAGCAAAAGCAAAAATAAAACCCAAGAGGCTTGATATGCACAATCTACTTTTACCTAGATCATTTGACGTAGTAACAGTGGTTCCACCAGGAGCAAAAGGGTCATTCGTCTTTGATATCTCTGTCTGAAATAAAAAATTCCTTTGGAGGGAAATTTGTTTTTCAGCTTAAAAGATTCTTCAATCTATGAATACAGCCACCATTTATTTTAGTTTAAAAGTTTTAAGATAACACATTCTGGAAATAGCTTTTATCAGCATCAGTAAACAAGTCTGTTAATAGAAACTCTTCCTCTCTGTTCTGATTAATGCTTTGAAAGGATGGAAAAAGGTACAATATGTGCAACATACTTGGTAACAGCTAATGCAACAGTCAAGAATATCTACTATTCATTTTGGTCTCAGACTTCTACAACCAGAGCCATCTTCATGAAGATCTAAGATTTCAACACTCCAGAGATATGTGGTAAAGCATTTAGGATGAATGCATAAATACTGAAATACAGATCTCAAGAATCCACACCACAGGCCTGACCTCCCTTTTTTTTTCCTTCCTTTGGACTGTAATAAGACCAAGAACTGGTTACATTAGAACATCAAGGCTTTGAAAAGGATAGTGTGCTGAGTATTACAGATTGTAGAAATCTAATGTTGAAGGCTGGAGGTGTAGGCTGTGGTGTGTAATATAACCTTGAGATCTGCACAATGTGCACACCATGGGGAAGGGCAGGACCACCACTGTCAGGTGCAGTGATTTCTCACTCTTGGCTGCTGTGGGTCCACCTCATTCTACAGCCACTCAACTTGCTTCTTAATCCACATGTATCTGAGTTTTATATATGTCTATGCATGGTTTATGCACACACAAAGCTGGAAGTGAGGCATGAACAGAAACAGCACTGAAAAGGAAAGGAGATGGCAAAAGAATGGAGACAAAGTTAATGGCATGAAGAATTTCAGCTGCTTAAACTGTTTGTCTATCAGCTTTAAATATTACATATTCAACAAGTTCCAGTCTATATCAGAGAGAGTTTTATGCCCAACTCTACCTTATTAAAGGCTCAAGACTATTTATTAACTGCTCATCTATAATGTGAGCTAAAATTTAGACTGAAGTACACTTGAAAGAGGTACATTCAGTAGGCATCTCCACATTATGAAAGACCTTTGGTGATTCTTATTAAAAAAACCAAACCACACCGAAACCTAAACATACACCTATAGAACAAGAATAGAATAAATCATTACTGTCAAATGCTCTTAGCTGTGGAGCAATGAAGATCCACGCTGAAATACTTTAAAAATGCTTTTATTTTTACTTCTATTTTATCTGCGACTATTTCTAGAAAATAGGACACAAAAAGACAAGACAGAGCCGAGGGATCAGAGGTAACCTTCTATGATTTCTGAATATCAATTTTTTAAAGCACGTCTAAATAGGTTATTTTGTCCAAATCACACAGAGAAAGCAGTAAAAGGTGTGACACCAGACTTACTGTGGTATTATTACTGTTGTCTGCAGAACTAAATGGATCAGTGCCAGCAGTCACAAAAGGGTCGGTGGAGGATTGTTTGAAGAAAGAGTCAGCTGCAAAAGGGTCTGAGCCTTTGAAAGGATCACCACCAAAGGGATCTAAAAAGTAAACATCTCCTTAATATTTCTGCTTGTTTTACTTAGCTGATATCCTAAAAACTAAACAATGTATCACTTTTTTCATACTGCTACAGTGACACACTTAAGATCAAGGACCTTTGAAGTATGAAAGTCGCCTGTGAATAATTTGTATTCTGTGATTCAAAACACCAGACAAGCCAACCTTTTCTGCACATCATGAAAACAGCAGTTCCAGAATCATCTCAGCATACAGGTTCTTTAACCAAGTGCCTAAAAACGAAGCATTTTACAGAACCTAATGCTCCTAAGAACTTTCCTGCCCTCCTCTCCTGCACTTCTCAAGCCGAATTGATGTTTCGTATTTGGCACTTGGTGCTCAACCCTATTTTACTATTGCTTTCCCTGGTTATTTGGCTTTTTTTGCCACCAGTAACTCCACCCAGGACCAAGCAAACAATTCAATGACATTGCCTATACAGTCAATCTCAAGAGAGACTTCCCACCTTCTCAATACTTGATTCTAAAGGAAGTTGGTATGTTAAAAGCCTTTGAAAGAGCACAATCTTACTTTGCAAATAAAACAGGCAGCAAGTGTTTGGGGCCTTCTGTTCATCACCTTCACATACCTAAAACCCAACTAAGAAACTTCCAACAAGAGCAAAATACACTGGTAATGGACTTCTCTGAAAAGCTTTTGCATAAGTGGCTACGTGTTAATGTCACATATATTCTATCACAACTTTTTGTAGCATTACCACCTACTTTTTTCCTCTGAAAGTGGTGACAATTTTCCCCACTAGCAAGAACCATTTAGAAAAACAAACACATCATGAGTTATAAAGTTACTTACCAATTTTTCCAAAAGGGTCATCTTTGAAGGGATCATCTGTTCAAACGAAAAGCAAATATTCATTAAATAGCTGATTATCATCATGGAACACACACAAAAGCAGCCATCTCCAAGCTGCACTTCTGTTGGCTGTTGTCCACAAACACTCACATTATGCAGTATTACCACTGCAGTAATCCAGGCCAGCTACTGAGTAGAATCCCAGGTTTGTTTAATTGTCACAGACACTGTGGATGGTAGCTCCAAAGTGTTCACTTCAGTACTGGATGCATGATTCCAACTAATTTCTACTTTCTGATGTACATCTGAGAGACAGATATCCTGTCTCTTAGCTGTGGGTATCTACCCCTGAGTATACTGAGTGCTCAAAGCCCAGAAGTTTGGTTCTTAACAGACACACCTTCTCTCTTCTGAAAGAAAAGCCTTGTCATGTGCTGTAAGACCACTTCAATATAAACAAAAATCAAGCAGTATCTACACAGAAACATTCAAGCTGTTTTAAATTAGTTTAATTTTTTAATTAAAAATATTCAATCTGCATATTCAATCTGCATATTCAATCTGCACTGACATTCTTTCAGAAGCCAAGTGATCTGAAACAAATTTAGCTTATTTTCCTTTCAAAGCAATACAAGCTAAATTGATCAGACCATGTTGATCTGAAAGCATGTAAAATCATATTAATGTGGCTGAAAGCATCTGCTTCAACAGTTAATTCAAATTAACTCTCCTTCCCCAATTGGCTCCATATAGGCAGATCATTCCTTCCATAAAAAATAAGAGCAGAACAACATCATTCGTCAATGGCAAGTTCTTAAAATAAAGCCCAGCACTTCCACAAGATGAACAGATGGTGCAGCTCCACATTACCTTGTTCTGAGAGCCAAACTCACCAGAAGTAGGCCACAGCCATTCATTCTGAACCACCCACACCCTCCCCACAGCACAGCCCAGAGAACCCTCCTCTGACCTGTTTGTGGCTGGAGGCTGTCAATCAGATTTGTGACACCACACATATCACAAGCCTGCCCACACCTTTACAGCCAAAATGCCACCAGGGCAGAGGCAGGGAGGGGATGGGGAAGAGAAGTCCTCAGGAAGAGCAACGAGGGAAAGGAGCAATTTTCAGAGCTCATTAAGAAGTCCAGATAAAGGAAGGAGAAACAACCCAGAACTTTCATCTCTATCACTTCTATTTCTGTAACACTATTGGCTCCACACTCCTGTCACTCATACATCTTCAGATTTATTCTATAAAGAGCAGTCTCAAGGTGAAGATGAGTCTGACGTATTCATACAAGACCCGTTTCTGCAAATCTGCACTTAGAGAGAAATGTTTACTTACTGCCAACAAAAGGGTCAGACTGGAAGAACTCTAAGGTGGATTCAGAAACTAGATCAGGCAATGGATGAGATTCAGCATCAAATGGATCTTCCTGGGCAATGCAGATGGAGAGAAACATATTAAATTTTTAAGACTTGCAAGGATGGAAAACACTTATGTCATCTCCTGTTACCATTCAGTGGTTTCTTAAAGCTTAAACCAAAGAGACAGCTGGAATTCTATATAATTCATCAATGGAGATCCAAAATATTTTTCAACAACCTGCCTGCTACATGAGATGAAATGTTTTCAAGACATCACACTAAATAAAACCAGTGGGAAGTGACAATTATTCCTCTACTGTTGTATGACCATCATGCAAGCCTGAACCTGTTTAACCAGGATTTTTTTAACCTACTTTTTCCTCTCCCAAATCTGAACAAACTCACTTTTTTGGTAACAGTTGTGGCTGGGGTCTCTTTCTCTTCTCCTACAGAGACTGCTGTTTCAGGACTATTCCTTATCTGTATGAGGGTAAAAGCAATTCACCATAAATAAGTAAATACAAGACTGCACAATAAAATTTTAAGTTTTAAATAGAATCACAGAATATACTAAAGCATACTTCAAGAAGTTCATACTGATCATAGCACATACTTTAGTGTTCCATAAACCCTGTAAAAGTTTTAAAAAAATAAATCAATCATGAATCTACTGAGACATAAGGAGGAACATTTAAAGCAAGACAGTTTCAGATTTTCTGTACTTTTCCTTATTCTGCTCTCATTGCACCAAATGGAGACAGCTGTTCTCCTTTAATGTTAATTCTGCTATTCAATTTATGATATTTTGCTTTGGAAATAAATACAGAAAAAAATGTTACTGCTACTTTCCAGGCAAGCTAAAATTACCTCCTTTTCTGCTTATGAACTTTCAGATATGTGGAAACACAGAAAAACAGAAAAACACTCTGAAATTTCAGTTGTGCAAGTGTTTCAAAACATAATCAATCTTGGTACATTCTTAACTTATTCCAACTTCACAGCTGCAATGCATCGTGATCAAGCAGGCAAAACACTACTCACTGGAGACACACAGTTTGTTTGTTCCTCTTCTGCTATACTTTCCCTCTCAGCATTCTCATTAAGGTTTGCAGTTTCACTGCTGCTGTTGCTAAGACTAGAATGATCCACAGTTCCATTAACAAGTGTACTATGGGCGTGAGAGTGCCAACTGAATTGGTTATTTTCCAGTTCTTTCAGCTCAAGAAGCTTTGTCTGCACCTGTAAATAGAAATAAATGTATTAGCATCAGTGTGGCAGCACATGGAAGCCAGTAAATGGCCATTCCTTCCTAAATATAAGGTGGGTGATATATGTCTGAAAATCTCATTTTCAAAAGCAAATATAATAAAAACCTATTCTGTCAATCAAAGGGTGAAATTTGAGAGAGAAGCAGAAATCTTATTTAGCAGAAGTGCAGAGTGGTTGAAGGACACAGCTTTTGCCAAGGAAGAAGACTGTGTCACTGGCAACACAAAGAATTATTGCTATTCAAACTCATCTGAAAAGTTGCAAACCTTTCAGGGCTTTTTTGTTTGTTTAGTTTTGCTGGGGAGTTTTGGTTAGGCTTTTTTTTCTTATTTTTGTTTTGGACTGGAGTTTGTGTGTGTGGTTTGGGTTTTTTTCCTAGATTACGTATTTGCAATTTCCTTAAACTCAAAATTAAAAAGGCTGCTTTATCAGAATTCTCATCTTCCAAGAAGGAACATTAGGATTTCATTATCATCTCCCACATGACTTCTGAAGTCTACAAAAGCCACATATATCTTCCTAAGCAGACACTTATGTTCATATGTTACTATTTTAGCAATATGGTTAATGCAGTGCCTTACAGCAAACATTTACAACCAACCTGCCAGTTATGAAGGAATTACTGGATCTGGCAGGTCATGCAAAAGAATAAACCTAGTGCAGATATCTGGGTACCTAAATCCCACTGAATTCTGCTAGGTCGGTCACCTAAAAGAGTTATTGGGGTGTCAGCAAAGACACCACCAAGTGTCTTCCAAATTAACTGACCTCAGACCAGCCATTAGATAATCTTGCCTAAAGCACCAAAGCACCTACTGTTCCTTATTTAGGAGTCAAGAGCAATAAAATCAGGAGTACTCTTATAAAAGCTAGTAAAAAAAAATGTCTGTAGTACAGTCAAGCATAACCACTTGTATTATCAGTCTCAAATCTGTTCATGGCAAGCACCTCTTGCCATATAAAAGCACAGTAATGGTATAACCTTCTCTCCATCTGTGATGTAATGATGAAAAAATCCATTTGTTTACATCTCAGCTTCTAAACTGAAGGCCACATTTTAAAATTATGAATGTTGTAAGACTCATTAGCAAGTTACAGATGGGAATTGTGTGAAATGACCAACCCTGAAGTCAGCCATTTCTAGGGTTCAAAGGTAAGCTTTGCATTTTGTTTTCAACTTGGTATCAGTGTGAATGGCTAACACATCACACAGCTGGCAACAGGGAAGGAGAACCACAAGGAAAGGGTGTGCAAGCTCATGCATCACCAAAGTAATAACAAATCACTGATTACAGAGAGAAACTGGAAGTGTTCATGCAACAGCAGCCACTTCAAGCACAGGGCTCTGTCTGCCTCTGTGTCTCATCTCAACTCAACTTCTTTCCCCATCCACCTCACCTTCCTCCCTCAACAATGCACTAACAAATGTTACCAGTAATTTTATACCAACTTCACATCAATTAAAGAATAGTGAGAGCATGCCCCAGGCCATGGAGGATGAAAACGTAAACAACTACTGGACACAGAGAATTTAAGTCTGGATTATCCATTTTTCATTCATTACATTATGACAAATTATTTATGAACTATAATAAATTAAATCCTTTAATAAACTTGGAAAGAGACCACGAAGTATCTTGAGTGACTTAAGTCAGCCTCTAAAAATCCTAACAACTACTAGCACAGAACATATGTGTAAGTAACTGAAGACATGAGCAAACAGTCAAGAAAAAAGGAAACAACGCCTTCCCCTTAAGGCAAACCACACTAAAGGTTGCCAGCTCAAAATATTTTTTGGGGGGTGGGTCTTTCACACTGCCTTACTGAATTGATTTCCTGTTGTGAATCCTGCAGATGTTGCTGAAGAGGTCCCAGCTGTGCTTTCCCAGACTCTATGCAATGCTCAAGCTCTGCAGTTTCTTGCTGCAGGCGACTCAGCTCCTCTTGGGCTTTGGTCAGTTCATCTTCATAGGCTGAAATCTTTGATTCCTGGCTTGTTATTTCAGCCTTCAGCATGGCAATCTAAAGCATGAACAGTATTTCAAGTAAAAAAAAAAAACAACAAAACCCACACCCAAAAACCCAAACAACACTTCCAAACACATCCAAACATTATTATTTATGACCAGAAAAAGTAAAAAAATCTCATAGCTAATGCAGAGATTTTAGATCATACCTGAATTAACAGTTAATTCTCTATTGGTCTCAATAAGAACAGAGTATTTTAGCTGTTCTTCTGACCAACACAAATATTTCTAGTATTAAGAAGATAATTTCAGACCTTAAAGAAATACAATAGCTTTATATTAGAAAAAACATTACATAAGATGATATTTTTTTAACCACTAAGAAATCAGTTCCAGTAATTAGTGGTTCTAACTACATTTATATTGTAACATAATTTTGCTAACTGTTTGCTTTAAACCTTATTTGTGTGCAAGTATATCTCAATATGTTTGTTGACCCACTGACACTAAATTAGGAACACTGAGGAGAGTGATGTATTTCCTATGCTCTGTCGGTCACAAAACCTTGACACTCAGGCTATTCATTCATTAAAGCTTTTTTTCCTGCCCCAACAACTGTAACTCTGCAAGGCTGAGTTCTTCAAGACAAGGCATTTCTGCTTCCCAAGGGCACTGGCCACCAGACCTTACCAAATGGGCCTCCTCTGCACACTTCTGCCTGATGTCATTAAGTTGTTCTTCCAACTTGGCCTTCTGCTCATCAAGATCATTAAGGGTTTCCTGTGCTTCCTGTTTCTGAGCTTGCAGCTTTTGCAGATTACTGCTCTCCCGCTTTACTTCATCCTGGAGATCCTGAAATAAAACACATCAGCTTGACATTTGCTCCCCTCTCCCCTCAACCACTGAATTCCACAGTACAAACTGCAGTGCTAACCCACATTTCAAATTATCAACAAATTATCTTCCAGAAGCCTGCATGGATACCAGACAAGCTAGTACTCTCAGATTCTAATTCAATGACATAAAATAATCAGGTGGTTTGCCTTTGCTTTTCTTCAGTAAAACAAATCTCACTGAAGTATTGAGATCATAAACCAACACAGAGATGAACTTTTTTTCCTCACAGGTCAAGTTTTCATTCTGAATTTCGAAGTTGTCTTTATTCAGGCTGATACAGTGTCTCTGTCCTGTGCTTTAGCACTTTGTTTTACTGACTTTCTTATTAAGAACATGGATCTGTTGGAGTGAGCCCAGAGAAGTCCAAGAAGACTCCTGGTCAGAGGGCAGGAACACCTCTGCTGTCAAGACAGGCTGAGAGAGCTGGGGCTGTTCACTCTGCAGAAGTGAAGGCTCCAGGGAGACCTTAAAGCCCTCTCCAGGAATGAAAAGGGGCTTGTTTATCAGGACATGGAGTTACAGGTCAAAAGGGAATGGCACCCCACTGACAGAGGGCAGGTTTGGATGGGACATTAGTAAGCAATCCTTCCCTGTGAGGGTGCTGAGGCCCTGGCACAGGCTGCCCAGAGAAGCTGTGCCTGCCCCATCTCTGGAAGTGTCCAAGGCCAGGCTGGATGGGGCTTGGAGCAACCTGGGATAGTGGAAGGTGTCCCTGCTCATGACAGGGGGCTGGAATGAGATGGGCTTTGAGGCCCCTTCCAACCCAAAACATTCTGAGATTTTGTGATAACAGAAATCCTTTATTCTGCTCCTTCCCCCTCCAAAAACACATGGCCAAAAATAGGAACTGTTTTTTGGAACATGGTGAAAGACCATTAACCCAAATGCACTGCCTCCTAGGGATTCCTGCCTCCAGTTTTGCAAGGATCAGCCAAAAAGTTATTTTCTGTGTACCAGTAAAGGCAAGAAATGCACATTTCATACACAACAATATGGAATCTTTCAATTTATGAAAGAGCAGCAAGTATGCATCTTGTGTTTTAAGTACATTAAGTAGCATCATAAAATAATTAGTTCATTTCTGAGTAGCAGGAATGGTTATACTTCAACAAGTTGCAGAGATAACACTGAAAAACATGTCAAGGAAAGAAATTAAGAAGAAGAAAGAATTGTCAAAGTCAAGACGAAGAGAAAATACAGGGAGATCAAAAAGGATTAATACAAAAGGAAAAGTATGAGATGAAAAGAGAAGATTCCAGCCTTTCTGAGAAAATTCAGCAATTTCAGGAAGAATCATCAACAACAGTAAAAAATGAACAGAGAGAAAAAAAATTAAGGAGAATAAGAAAACAAGCAGATGTGAAATTCTGATTAGATCATACATTTGTGTGCTGCTCTAAGCTACAATCCTGCTCTCCTTTTCTAGGGGTGTTTTGTTTGGGTTCTTTTTGGTGAGGGAGACAGTTGATCCATGTGTTGTGTGCTAACACCTCCACATAACGAGGACAAAAAGCCAGATAGGAATAGAAAGGCATATGATGCAGCAGTCAGATGCTGGGGAATTAGGTAACCTCAAGACAACTGAAGGGCTACCCAAAGATACATCACAGATGCTTTTACGTTAAAAATTAACCACAAAACCATGCAAAAAAATCTCCCAAACCAAAACACAAAAAGCCCTCCACAAAAATCCCCAAAATCAAATTTGAATTTCAGTGAAGAACATGTCAGTATACAGCAGTCAGACAAGAAGAAAATACTGGTTATTTCTAACCCATGAGAGAAAAAACAGTGCACACACAGAAAGCTCTCAGAGCAGCTACTGAGTTGGATAACTGGGACACTCTTGATCCATTCATTTTCACATGGCTTTGAAAAGCAAGGATCAGCTGACACTTAACACAAGCAGTGGAGGAAAAAAGTAACAGCTTAAAGAGACTTCAGCCTCCTTTTTCCTAGAGGAGGCAAGAATTCACATCCACATAAGCTAAATATAGATCACCTCCACTTTTGTCTGTCCTAGGCACAGCAGTAGAGAAGCACTGAAGAGACGTAACTAAGCCTGATGGCTGCCAGAAGAGAAAAGAAGGAATAAAACCCAACCAAACCCAAAACCTGTCGTGATTTTTGTTCACATATGCACCCAACCTCTCCAGAATTAGAGGTTGCAGTAGATACAACACACAAAACTGGCTATAATACTCAAAGATGCCTCTTCATGAAATAAACCAGGCTCCAATTAAGCTTCAATTTCAAAGAACATCCTTCAGCATAGAAGCAGCATCTTAATGTTCAAGCACTGAAGGAGATTCTACATGAAAACCACTAAGATTCTTGAGGTGTTACAAACTGCCATTCTGATGGCAATAGTAATCCTTGTATTAGATTTTTATGACCATTGTAACTCTCTATGCCAATATAGTGTAGGATAAGGAAAGTTTAGGAATCCATATTTCCATGGACAATGGATTTAATAGCTTGTCAATCTGTCCCTCCCAAGACAATTAATGTGCTAAAAAATGTTAAGCCTGCAAGAGGACAGAAAAGTAAAACTTCACTGACTTTCTAATAGCATTGGTGCACTGCAATAGAGAAAAAGAAAATCCAATTCTGAGGGATACTCAGTGCACATAACCTTGAGGAAACACCTCTTAGTCTCTGCTACTAAAGAACTGATATTTTAACAAGCACATTAAAACCCATTAATATTACAACTCTTTTTCTGCCTTTGTTTTCTAGTACCTATTCACACAGTTTTGAAATTATATTATAGGAGAAAAAACTGTCATTCCTTCTCTCCTCCCATACAAATCAGTTTGATTGATCACCATGGCTATATTTGAGAGTACAAACAGGTCTGTGGAAAGAATTCTGGTATGAGAAACCCTGAAGTGTCATGCCACAAAACTAGCTTGAAACAATGAGGCAGGTTAGAGCAAACTGGTTTTTTGGTAGACCATCTCTAGAAATGTCCTCATTAGAATAATATCAGAAGAAAAACACAGGAGGCAAAGATATCCTTAATCTGTCACATTATTCTCTGAAGTTCTAGAAAGTTTCTTGAAACATGCAGGCCCTCCACCAGTTAGGAATAAGAAAAGATAAAGGGCCACCAGATTAAATAAATGCTGCAGCCATTTCCTGTTTGATCCTGGAGGTTTCTCGTTTTTCTGACAAGCAAATAATAGATTGTTCCTCCTCTGCAGACTGACAGAAGTCTGTAACTGTATTTAACAAATAGCTTGTGTGACCACTAACAGGTTAAAGACCTGAGACAGCTGTTCCCAACACCACTGCTCAGGATGCAGAGACTCAGGGGATTCTGTGATGCCACTGCCTATCAAACACACACGGATGACACTGTAACATTCAAGGCTTTTATCAAGCTTACAAACCTTTTGTGCAAAGGCACCAGAGAACTCAACCCTCACATGAGCAAACAGATTCCAGAAAACAGCAACAAAATAATCCTGAGTGCAAAGCCAGGAATACCCCTGAGAATTCTGTGAACAGTGGGAAAGGGAATCTGCAGGGTGGGGAGGGGAATGACCGTGGAGCACAGACACAGGCAACTTCCACACACATTCCTGCAGCTGCTGGAGCTGCTGCCAGCATGACCAACAGGCCAGCATCTGATTATCTCCTCAAAGGTCACACTATTAATTATCATCCAGACTCCAAGGATATTAAATAACCCTGCACAGAATTCACAACTCTTGTAACACATTAGCTCCTTTTCAGCTCCACCGAAATCAAAATGCCGAAATCTTGCATTATTTGTTCTTAAGTAAAGACTATGGAAAATGATAGATTCTTAAAATAAATTTAGAAATAAATGTAAGTGGTCAGATATCACGCTGAAGATTATATATTTTTTTAAACAGCAACCGAAAATGTAACTGAAATATCGCTTTGCAATATTTAATTCAGAGCTTGGCTAGTCTGTCAGCACTCTAAACACTGATGCTGACTGCATAATTTTTAACATCTGCAAAACACTTGTAAATTTAGATTCTCAGATATTCAAGAAATTCAACATCATCTTTTCAAATAAAAATCAACAGATTATTTTTAAAATTCACTTATATTAGGCAAAATTAATTTGAGGCAACATTTCTCCCAAGCTGGTAATTACTGCACATCTTAAGAAGCAGCCCTATACACAAGCCCTTTTAATTCAGCCACTTAAGTTTATTAATTAATTTACAGTGCTACAGTGTCCTCTTTAGTTTTAATTACACAGTAGATAATCTTGCTTTAAAAAATAAAGAAAAATCTTATTTTTTAAGTATTTAGTAATATTTTTCATTTAAGACTCCATGCATGCTATATATCCTATAGGAACTTGCACATTTATATAAATATACACACCTACACAAACCCAAAATTATATAGAAAATACACTTCAAAGAACATTCTTTTTCTTAGCCACCAATTTTTTTTTCTTTTTACTGGATAAGTGACATGAGCTAAAGACTCAGTAATCCCACTGTCATTAAAACAGCACATTGTGTAATATCAGGTGTCTGAACAATAATTTGGTGTTTTATTTACCTGGACCTCACTTGTCCTCTGCTTGATGGCATCCTCTTTCTCCTTCAGGTCTTGCTCTACATTATTCTTTTCCCTGGAAGACCAGCAAACAATGCAAGAATACTTAAGAACATCAGCTACAGCAGGTACAGTTATCCAGCCCCCTAAGCCTGTATCTCTCTTTAAATACATAGTGAAACATTAAACAAAAAATATGTGAGGGGTTTCTGCCTTCCAAATTATTTACAAGACAGAAGCCCACATAAGTGTTCTGCATAAACCCCCCTGTCTTTCCACCAACTGCACTCCAGTGATAAGAAGGGCTCAGAAATGGAAGGGGGCGGGAGGCAGAAATCAATGAAATACTGTCTCCAGTGATCTCACTGTTGCTATGGAGCACTTGTCTAATGAAAACTGCTAGGAAAAGTGGGAGGGATTGCATCAGATCCCATCAACTCTTTTTCTGCAACACAGCCATGCCTGGGCTCACAGCAGCCAGGGAACACTGCCACAGGCCAGCAGAGCCCATTAATGCCCTGTGCCTGTCAGATTTTGGATCTGTCTGTTGGGAAGCTCAGGCAGGAGCAGGAAGGTTGGCTTGGCTTGCTGGAATCACGACCTGCTCAGACACTCCACACAGAGTGATTTGCTGTGTCATATCAAGCCTGCCTCTACAGACATTTACTCAAGTTTAAGTGACTGCTGATGACAGGGGAATTATCATCAATAAATTCTCATCAGTCAGACATAACAATAGCTTCAAGAAAGGGAACAAACCCATACAACTCAGAAGTGTTACTGTTATAAAAAAATCATGAGTGTTTCTCTCTAGACAGCATATGGAATCCTTTCTCCTTTCACAGACGCAGAAAAATATCAAGCATTACAGTTTTTACACAATCTTCTGTAGATATTTACTTTCATAAGGATTTTGTTAATAAATCAACACACAATACCAAGCTATTAGATTATATTACTGATATAAACCACAATTACAAAACTTCACATTTTAATAGCAACAGATTGTTAAACAATCTAAAACTATTTATTTGTTTACTCTTATTTGATACAGAAGAAAGATACTGTGTTGAAGTAAAGCAGGTCTACTCTAAGGTCTCTTTACTCAAGTTGAGAAAGTTTTGTTTACTGCTAAACCACATACAATGGAAAATAAAAAGAACCTAGATGACAGAACTTAAATGAACATTTGCTCTGACAAATAATTACTATAGATTATACTCTGCTATTATTTTTCTCATTATCTGATTAAAGAGCAACTTCTTGATTATGCCCAAAGTGGAAGTTTAAATGGAAGGAAAATGAAGGATGTGGAAAGAGGAGCTTTGAAGATCAAGGCTATTTATTCTGTTAAGTGTGATCATTCAAGTTTCATAAAATTGCTCACTCTCCATTTAACAGAAACCGGAAATTCTAAAAAAATCTTTACCTTTTCAATCAAAGCTACAGCACACTCCTCTAGCTCAATAAGCATCTGTAGCACAGTTGTACTTAGGTATTTAAAGCATTGCAACACAATGAAACAAGCTCTGTTGCTTTGGCTTCCATAACTTTCCATGAACAAAGGTCTCAATACAGCACTCCTACAGATCTATGTACAAATCAGGCTGAAAAATACCTTCAAGCCCTCAAACACCCATCAAGCACATCCAGCATTCATATATATTCTTCCTGATTGATGATAAAAAAGAGTAGGAAAATGAATAGTTGTTATTTTTCCTGCTGGGGTGGGAAAACTGAGCAAGAAATAGAACTGCAAGCAGGTATGTCTGGTTAATACCCAGCCTTTCCACATTACTGTCACTGATGTGTCTTAGACTGTCAGAGATGCAGATCACTTCCTTTGTATTTCAACACAAGCCAGGTACCTAAATCCTTGCAATCTGGACTAAGCAACAGGATACAACACCCACCCACTGGCACTTCCATGAGCTAAATCAGAGCACAAACAATGAATTGGAAAGAATCAAGTGAAAGAAGTATTGTCAGGCAGAACAAGAAAAGCTTAGGCAGCAGTCTCAGGCAAAGGAAAACAATCTGAGTGTATATAGTCTGCACATAACACATCCCATCCTCCTCCCAGAAATGGCTCTTTGTTTCAAAGAAAGGACAACACAGACCTATTTAATTCACTAATTCTTCTGAATACCTCCATTTCTTTTACAAACTATCTGCTATGCCCTTTAGGAATGCTCAGCAACTGAAAGAACCAAAAACAAGTAACAAAATTGATTTGTTGGATATGACAGATTTCCTGGATCAAAAAGTCCCTTACTACATCCAAAAAGCAACTCAAAAAGAACTGTGGTCTTGCCAACAAAGGACACTTGTAACCAATTCAAGTCAATTTTTGAAAGCAATACAATTTCCCTATGCATTTTAATAGCAGTCAGGTTGGGAGAACCTCATATCAAATAAACTAAAAGCAATGACTAATAGATGGTTTCTCCCATACAGATGCTTCATGATTTACCAAATCTCTAAATTTAATACTAATTTGTGAATGGAGTCATTTATAAATGGGGGCCAGCACATTGCAAATATCTGTCATAGCTGAGAACTGCAAAGTCCCCATGTCAGCAGAGGCGTTCAAGCCAAACATTCACCCCTGGCCAGGCTGAATCACCTTAGATACAAAAGCAAAAAAATCATAGCTCTTTTCCATAATAAGATGATGACTACTCACGGAACTGGTAGCATTATCTACACTCATAGTTGCCCAATATTTCTTATTTTCACACATATCTGTAGTTTTGGGAATTCCTGATGCAGTAGTACTTCAGTTTGGCAATACTAGAAAACATGCCAAGGGTTTGCCTTGTTTCTTCTAACATTTGCTACTCACAACGTCTTCTGCTGCAACAGCTCAATTACTTCCAAGTCAAAGGCTGAGAAGAAATTATCTATCCTACACTAAATTTCTTTGCTAAGGTGATGTAGATCCCTGAAATTTGAAATGAAAGTTTGATGCAAGTCTATGGGAAGGAGAGATTGTCCTGTTTTTCTGGGGGATGTTTTGCTCTTTCATTGCTATTGAGAGACCAACTCACCACCTTTATGGTCCTTTTAACCTGATTTACAAAATTCAAGACCATTTAAATGTTGCTATCCAGCATATGTGAAGGATGACATCTCTGGTGAGATGTTAAACTCAACTACTCCTCATGCTTAGAGAGGAATGTAGTGCCAGTAAAGCTTGAAGAAATTCTGTGAACTTATGGGCCGTCACTAACTCTGAAAGCAAGAAAGCAAAGCTGGGTTTGTTGGGAAATAAAAAGGTTTTATGGCTCAAAAAAGAATATTAAGAACATCTGGTCCCACCATGCTGATCAAGAAAAGCTTCAAACAGCTTTCTAAAAATACAGTGCAACTGAAACAGAATTTAGAGACAGCAGTGCTAACAGGCTCGAAATGATGCAGGTTCCACAATGCCCAGAGGCAAATCATTCCCCCCACCTGAGGGGTATTATCCTCCCTAATAAGTGTTCTGCATTTTGTTCTTCACCTGATCCTCAATCACCACCTTACTGACACTGTATTTATCAAATTAAGATTAACAAGGCCGTTGGCCACCAGACCTCTTTCCCACACAAACTCCTGAGCCACAAAGACATCACCTTTGTATTCCTTGCTCAGTCTCTCCAAAAGCTGTTCTCCACACATTGGCATTCTTTTGGCCATTTCCCCATTTCCTCTCCTGCCTTCTTTTTTTTTTTTTTTGGCGTGCACTTCAAAAATAGATTCAAATTCTATTACTGGGTCTCAAAAATGCAGCTCTTGGACACTTCTCAATGGAATCAGAGACTAGAATTCTTATATATTGAGTCCAACAGCTGAACAATCAATCTTGTTTAATAATGAACAAAAATAACTTCAGTTTAAATTACATTTTTATATGAAAACTATCAAGTCTGAAAGTGTACCTCACCAGTTCTAATAGAAACGTGGATCCACCAAAGATTAAAAGCTTCCTACATTTAGCACATTGTAATCTCATTCTGTTCTAAACCTCTAAATCATATCAAAGTAAATTTCCCCTTTCTAAAAACAAACACACACTAAGAGTTGCCTCTACCCTATCTTGAACAATCTAGTATCATTCAATTTAAATAATTGCCAACGTATATTTGCTCCTCAAGAAACGGAAGTAGTGACTTTTTCAGGGCCATGGTTCCTTAACACCTCACAGTAAGAAAAGAAAAGAAAACCAGACTCAAACAGCCTGGCTTGCATGTTAGGCTGCAAGCCCACCTACTGAAAACCAACTTCATCTAAAAATTCATGCCAGCCAACAATTTATTTCCTTCCAAGATAACAACAGCAAATATACACAGTTGCAAAACCTATTTCAGGTTAATAAATATGAGTGTCCAAAACTGGAATTAATATAACCTGAAGAACAGTGGAGGCAGAGCAGGGAGAAGCAAGGAAGCAGTGGGAGTAATAAGAGAGAATAAGCAAGTGAAATAAAAAATATTTATGCATTTAGGAAACAGACTGTGCTCTGACACGCTGCCAAGTTAAATCATTTCCACAAATGACATGAATTAGAGAGGCAGATTTCATCATGACAAAGCACCAGCACTTAAAAAATAGGAGAATTTACTGTTCTTAATAGAATTTTCAGTAGATTTATGATAGTAACAAGAAAAACACTGAAGAAAAATACTTGCTGTCTTAAGAGCATAACCAAGACTATAGAAAATACATGAATTTGATTTTCTTAGTCACTTGAAGTCATCTTAATTACTTTAGAAATAATTAATGGAATCCAAAAGTCTGCAGACATCAAAACAATTTTTCTCAGTCCAGCAGTTTTTTTACTACACAAGAGAAGCATCCCCATGTTTACCCTCATCAAAACCCTAGCAGAGGTGCATGCACAGTCATCTCCCCACTCCCTATCCTGCATACTTACTGATCTTTTCCATCTCACTTCCTTACTGCCTTGGAAAAACAAGTCCTCGGAATGCCCTCTACAAATAAAAGATAACTAACACCATTTATATATGGCTCCAGCAACCTAAAGATTTGCTCCATTCACATCTGCCAATAAAGATGAACAATGGAGAATATTTCCATGTCAGGTTGCTGAGATCTCAGCTCCCTGAAACACACCCTGAGGGCAGGAGGGACAGACCCTTCAGTCCTGCTGTCATGAAGGGCACTCATGTGAGTGAGCAGAGAGCAGCAGTGTCACACAGTACTACAGACATGCTGACCCTTTACTCAGCAGAGTACTGCTACCTGCTTTTCTCTTCTGCACTGAATTGTTTTTCAAAAAACAGTAAATAGCACAACTGAGTCCAAGGCAACTCTGGCTATTCCTCCCTTACATACCTCTGCAGGTCCACAATTTCATTGTTTAATGTATCCAGTTCTTTAATTGCAGAAAAATCTGCTACAGAATTCGGTCCTTGAGTACTCTGAAAGATAAAAAATAAACACTGTTAGTCTAGAGCTTATGCTATTCAACTACTATATTCATTTAACTTTTTTTGGCAACATGAGCTATCCCCTTGTAACAACTGCTGGTAGCATTGTATTTCAGACCTTCAATCTTAGAAACCCCAAAAAAGTACAGATGGTGTATGAGCAGAACACAACATAGAGCCAAAGCATGGAGACAGCTCAATTCAAAGGGAGTTTGTCTCCTGCACACCCTTGAAGACACCTTCCACAAAAGCACAGGACTACCTGCCCATACAAAAAACCACAGAATCTTGTTCTAAAATAAGTCTTATCTTACAGCTAATATTTAGGTGGTTTCCTAGCATTCATTTGAGAGAGGTTTGCTTACTACTTTTATATTTCTTCACCTTGGTGATCCTCATGTTGCAGAGTACACTGATTTGCATGGCTTTAAGGGATACTGAGCTTGTTTGACACGAACCTCAGAGTACTCAAGGGAACTTTGATAACACAAAGTCACAGGGTAACTTACACCCATGAGTTCCCATTTACCTAATGCCTTTATAAGACAATGACTGTAATGCAAATTATTTGTTTCAAAAAAAGCACACATAAATAGATAGAGAACATATGCTGAAGACAGAAATTACAAATGCTGTAATTATTCTTCTGTGCCTTGTCACAACATGAACATGCTTAGAAAGCAACAGCCATTGTAGTTACCTCCTATAAATACATCAGTTCCTTCGAGTCTTGAATAAAGTCATCAAGGACAAACACAACATTCCAAGGACAAGTGTACACATATAATTTAAAAAGGCAAGTGATACCCCCTAAAAACCACAAAAGTTTTTAAATACTTAAGTTTCTCTACAGATAAATCAAGATGCTATTACCTATTACTCAAACACTGGGGAAGAAAAAAAACAAGAGCTATGAACACCTAAACTGTGAGCACACTGTGGCTGACAGTATTATTCAGCAGAGCTACAGACTATTCATGCATATTTTACTAGCAAAAACGGCATGAACTGGGAATTTAAAAAAAACCAAAAAAGCAAACAAACAAAAAAAACCCAAACCTCGCACCAAAAAAAGTAAACAAAAAAATCCACAAAAAACCCACAAAAACAAAACAAAACAAAAAACCAAAAAACCCCCAACCAAAACCCAACCCCACAGCTATTCTTAAACTGGTTAGTGTACAGCTTCTCAAATGGGCAAACTAGCTATGATGTTCAGTCCTGGTCTACAGGAATTACACAGGAGTTTTGCAGAGTTGATCATGGCATTCCAATGGGAGTTTTTACTTCTCCCACGACAAGGATAGAAGGAACACATGGAAATATAAGCTGCAACAAGAATTTTTTTTCAGGCCTCCTTCTTTCACCAATTAAAGAAATTCTGCACACTAATGCCAGCATCAAACTTGAGGAAAATGTAGTTCAATTTTATTTTCAGTTGTTCAGGAGAACTGGTGGGGGGTGGGAACATAAAAGCCAACATTTTTTAGCTTCAATATACATGCTAACAAGGACAAGTTAGAACCACAGGCTGCCACCACTACACTGCAACATGCATGCAAAACAACACCTCCAGTTTTTAACTCAAAGTGGGAGCAAAAGGAAATTCCCATCAAAATTCTTTGAGAGGACCTTACATAAAAGTTTAATTTTTATGGCTTGTCATGCAAGTGGTGACTACAAACAGTTCTGGATCAGGAAACACAGCAACAAGTTTTAAACCACAATGGAATTGGAATACCATTTTACTTACTGCTATTTCTGCTATCACCTTTGTATGGGCCAACTCAGAAGATGAAGCCTAAGTTGATGTTTTGGGGTTTTTTTTACCATGTATGCCACACCACATCAGGAAAACCAGCAAAAAGACTGTCTCTGCCTACTGAATAAATCCTTTGAGTTCAAATCTTCAGCAATAATCTTGGACAAAAAAGTTCTTTCAGATCAACAAGACAACACCTCCTTTAAAAAAGCTCAAAATTAGCTGAAGGTACAGCTCAATTTAGTAAAAAAACCCTCTTGTTTAGGATTTACAGAGCTAATTGAAAGCTAACTTACCTTCTTAGACAATACTCTTACTCATCACTTATGTTAGTAATGAAATAAAAATCACACTGATGTTTTCAAGAGTTTTATAAAATCAATTTACATCTACAGAACAGCACTAACCAACATCTAATCACTAAATTTTCTGTCATATCTTCAGTAAACCCATGGGTACTAATCCTAATGACAGCTGCCAAATGCCACATTGGGCTACTACTCTGTCACCACTTCCCCTGCAATCTCACCAGGAAGACACAGTGTTTTCTATTTTCAGTTTGAGCAGCCCCAGAGGTCTGGGCTCAAGGGAGAACCTCGGGGTTATTCTGGATGAGCAACACTGGAAATCAGCAGAACTTGAGCCACAACACACACTGACACCTGAGAGAAGTGCTGAGCTCATTCATGACTATGTGAGAGTCTTAGAAGGATGTTCATTATTAAACCAACAGACAGTAAATATTAGAAAAGCAAAGTTTCTCTAACCTTGAGAAAGCAGAGTTAACAAACTGACAGAATAATAAGGATGAAAAGCAGAGTGGTGCAGAATGGAAAAAACAGTCCAAACTAGAAAAGAGACATAGAAAGGAAAGCAAACATACAAAAAAGATTAGTAGAGTTGCAAATAAAGCAATTACTTTTTAAAAACAGAATGTAAAAACAAATTAGATATCAGTTATCAGAAACTCAAAAAAGTAGTGCCAAATTTTGAGTTTCATTTTTCCAGGTGTGAATTTTTCATTCTGTTTAAGAAAGTTGTAAAATTAGGTCAATGTATTGCACAACCAAGAAAAGGTAACTCACATCAGACTTCATGATGTGTAAAACATGGAAGAATTTGTGATGACCTCTACCATTCTGATACCTAAACTTGAACTGCTAACTGCTGAAGTAAGATAGATGGCAACCAACAGACTATGGAGATATCTAAACTATCTGTGAGGTATAAAATGGAGAACCATTTACTTTTACAACTTTAAATAACTCTAAACTTTTAGTCCACACTGTTTCCAAACTTATTAAAAAAGATTGATGTAAAAAAGGTAACTGAACACATTAGGAGAAAAGCACTGAACTTGTGTATGTCACTTCAGATGGAAACTTGAATTTCTTTAAAATGGCAGCAGGATTATTCTTTCAAAAGAGAAAATAAAGCTTTCCCAACATAAGATCTCTCCGCTTGGTTGGCAGGTGTAATAAATGACAGCTTCATTCTGAAATACAGATGGAAGGTTTTTGTCAATTCTTGGCACCTAAGATTTCTTTTCTTCCTGATATTATGATAAATTTAAGGTATGCCAGCACTTGAGGTTGCTTCTTGCGTAGCCTTTGAAATCAACATTATTTGTTTGAGATTTACACTAAAAATGCCAAACCCATCCTTACCTTCTGTAAACTGACACCCCTGTCTGAAGGTGGAATCATCTCTGGAGTCAGAGCCTGAGGAGGATCAATGCCCTTTGTTAACTTCTGATTAATCAAATGGAAAGCCAAAGCAAACTGTTCCTTTGAAAGCTTCCCGCAGTCCTTGGTGTCACAGAGAGCCCTGTACAGAGATGCACATGAAATTAAAAAAATCCTCATTTCTCCAAGTACAGCCCTATTTAGTGTAGTTGCTGTCATTTACAAATGTGAAAATTGTTAGGGTGTATCTCCTCTTCTAAAACAAAACTATAGGCATAGGAAACACCACACAGAGGCCTTTCACTTTTCATGCTAAGGCCCACAGCTGTGCTCTGGTGAAAAGCACAATCAGGGCTGTAGGTCACTAGCAACATCTTCAGAACCAACACAAGTTTATTTATATTTTCCTGATTTTCCTAAATTAGCAGTTGTGTTAACCATAACTTGGAGGAAAAAAAAAGTTGCTCCTATCAGTGTGCCCTGCAACAGCTCATAGTGGGGAAAGAATTAAAAAAGCAGGAGTATAATGAAGGCATTGCTGTAATGAACAGTGCCAAATGAATGCACAGCTGTAAGGAAAGACATGTTGTAGAATGAGATGGGGCATAAACCTTGCATGCTAACAATTTTATAGAAACCATTCCCTTTCCCAGTACATGAGCAGGATCAGTGATCAGATACTTCTGATGATGTGATGTCTTAAATACACAGGGATAGCTGAAGTGCAGTATTTGTAACAATCTATGTTCAGGCATAAACCTGATTTCCACCCATTTCTGTCCCAGAGCAGAAGCAAGTTAAGTTATCTCTGGTTATACAGAGGCCATGCTATTATATACAGAAATGTCACTTTCAGAAATGCCAGCATAGCAAGAAGTGAGAACTACGCCATCATCTACACAGCTGTCACAGGAAAAAAAAACCTACCAGATATGTGCAAGGAGAGCAGAAGGCAGTCCTGTTTTCAGGAACAGTTCTCTGGCTTCCACACCTGACACAAACCCATCCATGTCCTTGTCAGTTTTCACAAAGATCTCATCGTACTTAATTTTGTCTGCAGGCGATACAACCCACTGAAGGGGAGTGAGGAGAGAAGGGAAAAAACCAAAACCACAATGCTGAGATACAGGCAAGTTCTGTTTCCAGTTCAGAATTACATAATTCAAGGACTACAGCACAGATTTTAAAAAAGTGATACAGGTGCCTAGTTCATGAGCCAGTTTTATCCTCCTAAACAGGCATGCAGAGATCCTCAAGCAACTGCAAAAGCAGAAGTGAAGCATTTCCCGCAATAAAGCAGCCAGGCTGCTTGGTGCTTCTCTGCCCCTTTGCCTATGCAACAAAGGCATTCCTTGGGGGCTGGATCTCCTCCCTCATCACTGTGCTCAGCCACAGTCCTGCTGACTCTCTGGCTCTATCAATTTTATTCCCCTTTACACAGCTGGGAAGCTTTAGCTGGAGGGACTGGAGATCTGCTCAAGCCCAGGTTGTTAATGGTTGGGCACATCCCAAATTGAAGAATTTACAGGTAAAAAAGGTAAAGAGGGAAATTAGAGCCACTTCTGTTACTTGAACAATTTTTCACAACATTCAGCTAATATAAAGTTGTCTGAGGTTTTTTGAATGAAAATGGCTTCAAGTGCATGTATGGATGCTAATTAATTTCAGTGCACACAGACAATTAACAGATGACTCCCAAATGGTGGTGTATACAAACTCACCCAGAATGGCACTGCTTTGCAATACATACAGCAAGACTTACCCTCAAGGCAAGGAAATTGCCAGGTTAAAACCTTGGCACCTCCAAAATTAAGATGCCAGTCTCTTACTGATTACTCAAATAAGGGTACCCAAATGTCCAAGCTGCATCTGATGCATTAAGTACCACAGTTCTTACCTTACATATCTTTATCACAATTTTTTCTTATTTTGAATATAACAAGCTATATGTGAGCTATGTGGAAAGACATTTCCCAGTTTCTGGACTCTAAAATGATGAGGAGTAAATAAGATGCCTGGGGAGGGTAAGAGGCATCAAGTTGCCTAATAACCACAACCAGAACAAAAATCCAGTCTCCTGTGTCTAGGCGGATATGCTAGACCTTTTGTTTCCTTTTCCCATTGCTTGCATTTATCTATTCCATTTCAATTCATATCTTCTCCAAATTGCACACATGCACACACATACATGACTGCCACAATCTGTTTTAAGAACATGTCCATATTCCAATCAGTCCTCATCCAGAAGACTTGTGCTCTGCAGATGTGTACCTGGACCACTATTTTTTTTGAGCTTGAAATAATTTGTTCTAAAAATATCTTCAAAATCTGTACTAAACAATATTCTTTTATCCAATTGTTTATATCTGAAGACATCTAGGAAAAGTAATACAGTAAATTTTACATCTCTCCATCTGGTCTTCCCATCAGCCTCCTAAAACCAACCAACAGGGCAAGAAGGAAACTAAAAACCTGTATCAAGTCTCTTCATACAGGCAGAAGCACAGTGTTAAGAGCAGAAACCTTCTAATCCCCAGTACCTTCACACTTGTACCTGTGTTAATGGTGTTTTGGCAGCTAAAATGCCCACAGGTGGCAAGGACTGGTGAGACTCTTTGGTTGAAGATGGAATTAATGGCATTGTTCCTGGAACACTGAGAGGTTTTCTCTTGGATGGTGGCACCAAAGCTGCAGGCAAGGACATTGGCACTGGTTCTTTCTCCAAAGCACAGTATACCAAAAACATGGCCTGAACAAGAAAAAAAAGGTGTGAGGATGTAAATATATTAGAAATATATATACATATATAGTGAGAGACACTAAAGAGTTAATTAACAAATAACTGTAGCATTTTTTCATTATGTTCCCCTTTACAAGCCCCTCAATTGATGCAGCTCATTGCCTTCTAAATTGTGCTTTCTATTACCACTTTCTTTTGAGGATCAGTGCTTAGCAAGGGAAGTTTAGTAATTTTTAGAACATTAAAATAATTTTCCAAGTGTATGCCACCACTTGTGGAATTTTATTTGAGAGAAGACTTCAAACACTTTAATTTATCACAATTTTCCCAGAAATTGCTCCACTTAGCATTTAATTCTTTTGTTGTGGCAATTTCTAATTTAACACTTCTTACATTATTTCACCAGTCCTGGCTTTAATAGTGTTAAAATTCTAACTTACTACAAACTTTCCTCAAAGATACCTTGAGGCATTCAAGTGCTATAAATACTGAAGGTTAAGGTAAAAGTCGGTGAAAACACTCAGTTGTCTCATGGGACAGCAGATCTCAGGTGTAAGTTTTTAATGGCTCATCTAACCCACAAAGAAAGTTTCTGCTGTGTACTGAGACACATTCAACAAACTGACAGAAACGTTAAACAGCACTAAAACTTGATTAAGGACTCTGAATAAAGATAATAAATGAACCACACAGTCAGAAATTAATACACAGTGCATCTATTTTAAACCCTGCCATCAGGCTTTCAAAATCCCAAGAGACAGAAGATACTTACAACTGCAAACTCATCTCGATCCAACATTCCATCACGGTCAATATCACTCAATTCCCACACCTACCAACAAAAAGCAGAATATAGGGATCTTTCACTAAACTGCAGCAGTTTCCTACTTAAAATCTCATTAAAAACAAACGTAAGAACAGCCTCCCTCCACCATATCTCAAGTTCTATTAATGGCATTAGTTTCCAGCGAGCAATGTAAATTCACATAAACCACACAAAAACACAGGGATCCTTAAGTTGGAGACAGAGGCACCCTGCCCTGACCCAAGTGTAAAGAGTTCACATCACTGACACACTGCAGTTGGAGGTGATCTATCCAAATAGCAAAAAATTTTATTTTTCAGTTCAAAAGTTGCACTCCATAAGATCTTATTTAATAGTTAGGCTCATTACTACAAATTTTCAATTTGAAAAACAGGTATTGCTGAGTGCAGCACAGGTATTACTTGTGAACTGACAATTAAGAAGAAAGATATTCTTACTCGTCCTAAGATATCCACTGGCAGTTTTGAGTTAAGGAGCACAGGTTTCACCTTATCCCCTGACAACAGTCCATTCACTGGATTTAGGCTGTCAAAAATAGCATCATACTTGACCTTGTCTTCCAGCTGCAGGGGTAGAAGAAAAATATTACTCATGCAAACAGTCACATTCTTAGTCTAAGAAGCAGAAGTTCTTTCAAAAGTGTTAACTTTTCTTAATAAATACATATTGCAGTTCCCGATGCTTATAAGAAAACATCAAAAAGGTATTATCTTTAAATCAGAGACTCATCAAAATCCTATGAGATTTCTTCTGCAATTATTTTCATGGCTTCATGTAACAACCTTTTTTTTTTCCTTTATTTTAAATTTCTAAACATGAAGAGATTTCCCAAGAGTCAAGTGTTCTTACTAAATTAGGTCTATTAGCCCAATTACGAATTTGACAGGAATGGTAACTATCACACTTTAGAAATGTAGCATTAGAATTTTCTAAGAAAGACAGGTTTTCCTGCAAACCACATAACAGTTCTAGGTAACAGCTAATATTTAGTTTACCTTTACAGCCCATGGTAGATCACTTGATGCTGTTCCACTGAGTAGCAAAGGACTACTAGTATCAGTCTAAGGAAAAACAAGGCAAAAAACCACCAGACACATTAAAAGAGACATGATTCTGACTTTGCAAAACCACTCCCTTATTTGAGAAGGTGCCTCTCAAAGCCAGAACTGCATTTTAGTCATTCATATCAAAACTTAAGAGCAAAAAATTTAAATGTTTATTCCATTAAGGACAACACTAATAGAATAAATACCACATATCTTCAAATTATACACAATTTTATATTCAAATCCCCACTAGAACATGTAGCAGCTTATTCCATGTTACTTGATTTTTTTCCTGTTGTAGGGCCTCATTGCCTAGGAAGGTTTGGTATTTACACCAAACCTTCCTAAATTTTCACTTAAAAGCAGTTCTTAATAATATGTTCAATTAAAAATGAAATCTTACAAATCTTGGTGGAGGAACAGGCAAGTTAAGACTACTCAGGGAAACATCCAATCCATTCTGCGCACAGGCTACAAGTCGCAAAGCCACAAAAAATTCCTACAGGGAAAAAAAAGGAAATTTTGAAGAGTTTGTAATATGAAAATAAAATTTTAAAAGACAGTCAAATTTCAGGAGAATTAAGAGCTTTTCTACTATTACTATATATATGAATACGGCTTCAAAGGGGGTCAGAAAGTGACAGAAAGCAGCAGCCAGCAAATGCTAGATTCCTCCAGTAAGAAAAAGTTTGCAATTAATTTTCCAAGAATTTAGTAACTTCCTGGCCAGTGTAGTCAGTTCTCAGCATTCAGTTCTTCTACAACAGAACAGTGAAAATTTGAAGTGCAATTGCAGCTGTTTATCTTGGAGGAACTGAGTACTCCCACAGATGGTTAATGAACAGAAAAACGAACCAAAAGAAGCTCAAAAAAACCCCAAAATTGTTTTGTAGACATTACAACCTCCTCCTCTTCTTGCCACGGGAAGAAGCAGTTCCCTCTCTACAGACTGTTGTTTATATTTGAAATCAAACAGCAACACACATTAGAGCTTGTGGTAGCACCACTGAGATGTAAGGTCTGTCCCCACACTGCTCATTGCCACAGCTTGGGAAGGACAACTCCAAACAGAATGTACCAATGTCAAGTCCACCAAACTTAAGGTAATAAGAATTTTGAAGATTTTACTAGAATTTTAATTTCTGCATTGTTTCCTAAAGATTATGAGGAGAAAGTCACCTTCTTTGTAAATGCAGTACACTAAACCTTAAACTACTTCTCAGCAAATTGCACAGCTACATATCAGCCCATTTTACAACTCGGAGGAAAGCTGATGAGGCAGCTGAAGGCTGTTTAATTTATCGTAGCTTCCACTCAAATGGGAATTACATAGCCAGTAAAAATCAGAAAAAATCTGTTAGAAAAACTGCTTTCCTGAACCAAAAATTTCAACTTTCATCTTGTTTCAAGGCTGGGTCATGGTTAGAGTCATACACCACATAAATAATCATACCTGTTTGTTCAGGATACCTTTGCCATCAGTATCAGCTAGGTCCCAAATCTGAAACATAAAAATAACAAAGCGTTCATAGCACTTGAGAGGAAGCTGCCAAGTCCTCTCTTAATTTACAATGGACTCTTGGAGGAAAGTTCACATCTTAACTTCCATGATAGCACTTCATTGTGATGACAAATTTAAATGCTGCAATAATTTCCATGACTGCACAGAAACTATTGGAACTATTGGACAGAACAACTGAAAACACGTTGGGGAAGATCATGTAGTTGTAGTACTACTAAGTATTTTAATTTAAAAAGGATACTAACTGAAGCAAGAAGACAGGATAATTAAATAAATTAAAGAATTGCCGTTAAATACCTTCCCAAGCACCAAATCTGTCAATCCAGACTTTTTCAAGAAAACAGCTGCATCCGAAGCTAATACTCTTCCAGCATTAGCAGAATCAACCTGGGGGAGAAAAAAACTCTCACATGACAAACTGGTTTTTGAATTGATGCCATCTCTTTACACAGGCTCTCAAAAAAGCTATGGAAGAAGAATGCTTAACAGTCACTTTGAGGACAATCTTCTGAATCTATCTAATTAGCCCCTCCTAATCACACACTTTTCCTCTTGATGCCATCAAAACCTGATTTTTAAGAACAGAGAATTCCAGGGTTTGATTAAATTTCATTGTCCAGCTCTGCATTCATTACTGTTAGGGTCTGAAAAAGAAGGCTCTGCTTTGAAGATACTTTTACCACCACAGCAGAGGGAAATACTCCCTAAAGTGAAACTTATTTAGACAGTGAAGAAGTTGGTGATATTGGCAGAATACCAAGCAGCATGCATTTCTCCCTGGATCAATAGAGAGATCATTAAAATAGAGAGTTATTCAAGTTTTTAAGTGGAAATGATATCTAAACTAAACCTTTTCAAGTGGGAAAAGAAAAAGGAAAACTTAGATCACCTACATGGTGATGTAAGGACAAGGGAAATAGAGGGAAAACTGACAGTCCTTGAGAGCCTAAAGAAAAGGATTCTTAAAAAGGGCACAGTATGGAAAACAGGACTAAGGGTATCTTCAGTCAATTCAGACTGTCAGCCTTACTACATCCCATAGGTAGGGTGATGATGAGGACAACTGCACCATTTCAGTCTCACAGCTTTGTGTTTAAACAAAGACCATATTCAATATTGTATTTGGAACACAAGACCAACTGCCCAAGTTCACAGCTGCAGCACACACAAGGTGCTCAAAGCTAACAGCTTCCCAAGATGGGATTAGAACTGGCTCCTGAAAGACCGTGGGGAATTTATCATTTGGAAAGAATGCTGCAGCAGTTGTCTGTAGACACTTCTGAAAGGGAACAAAATTAATATGAAAGTGAAAACATCTATTGTTTTTAACATAACTAGTATGATTTTAATTAGGACAGGTTTTTTCCTGTAACTGAGGATGCCCTGGTCAGAGCAACAGGGTTGCAAACACTACAGTCCAGCAGTTAGGCTAATTGAGTTATGGGAGAGCTGTTCATCTATAGGCACAAAGCTGCCAAGACAGTGCATCAAACCCCCCTTTAAACAGTGGAGTCGACCTTGCATGTAACACAACAATCTTGGCATCCACTCAGAAAACCTCCAGCCTAGCACTCCTCTTTCAAGAAAGCCACAGAACACCACAGTATCAGCTGTGTTTACTTTTTATTTCCCCAAGTCCAAGCCAGAGGAAGGTGACTTTAAGGGATTTAAGCAGGATTCTTACTTAACCAAATACTGATCTAGTTTCTTCTTGTATAATTAATTATCGAAACCTTAGTAACTATTTTTTAAAGGGCTGATTTCAATTTCTTTACAAATTACTGAGTCTTGAATGCTGGGGTACTTATGTTTGATTATTGCACTGAGATGATTGCTAGTGTTTGTCAGTTCTACACCAGCTTGGCATAACTTTTCCCCTGATGTGTAAGAAGCAGTTTCCACAGCTGCATCAGCCAACAACTCCCTTATTACAGTCTGTCTTTTGTAGGACCAGGAATTACCAAAAGTTACAAACATATATCTGATGTGATTAGGGCAGAATGTTACAGTGAGAAGTGCTTCAGGTCAGGACTCATCAAGAATTCAGCACTGCTTCTCTGCTGCACTGCATCATATGATTAAGTAATTTCCTAGTGCTTTATCAGAGGAATTTGAATTTATCCCTTAACCTCACTCTGCTTTGAGTCAGTCTATAAAAAGTTAAACAGAAAATTATTTATTTGAAAGAAAAGAGTGCCTAATGAAAGGTTGAAGTTCCAATCTCATTCTAAGTACAAAGGGCAGGATTTACACCCATTTCACAACACACCTTTTGCCAGATGAATTCCTTTAAGTCTGTGATAGAACTGGGAGTGTACTCAGCATCAGAACTGTTCCAAGTGATGAATTTATTCATATAAAAGCACACTCTACCAGCACCATAAGGCAAAGTGGGAAATGTCTCTCTAACATTTCTGTTCTGAAAGTTGACATCTCCTTATCTGAGGAATGGAAGGGAAAAGTTCCCTAGTGGAACTAAAAGTCTTTAGACACGTTTGAAAGCTCCTCTTTAGGAAAAATCCTTGCAGCAAAGAGTTCATCTGAGCAAGTCAGAAAAATAATCCTCTGGTAAACAAATCCACTGGCACCACTTCACTAACAGTAACATCATGTTTAAGGAATCTCTGTTCCTGTACACTACTGAAACCACTGGACAACAAACAGTGCTCTAGTTTCACTAGGCTATGTATTCCAACAAATGGAAGACACTGACTTAGCAACCAGTATCACATCTGTGCTTCAATTCAGTTCCTGTATCTGAGTTTCTGCTCCACACTTCAGTGGCTGAGCAACTACAGTCAGGAGGAAGAGACAGGCACATGGCAAAGGTGGTGCCTGACAGTGAGAGTCAGGACTGAGCTGGGAGCCACAATGTGCAGAGCAGTCAGTTCCCAGCCTTTTCTTGTGCCCTTATAATGATATCTTCTTAAAAGGGACTCTCCTAAGGGTTTTAATCCAATGCCTAGAGATAAACACACAGTGGATTTGTCCATCTGAAGGAAAACTTTCTGAGGGTGATACTATCTCCTTCAGCCACCAGGAGCCATCTGAACTTAGATCAAGGTAAACTCTCTCTTCTTGTTTAGCAATTTCAAATCTGCTACTGTCCTGCAGTGGAGAAAATCCCTTATTGAAGTACAATGGCAAGCTCAGACTTCAGGTATCATAGGCTGATACACTTGAACTGCTGTTTTTTGCACTTGATAATGGGACTAATCCTCTAAGCACAATCCAAAAATAGGCCATGGATAGAAATCATGGCCTTGTCCCTTCCCCAGCACACAGTTTACATTCTGATGTTGATACACAACAGAAGTTCTTAACTAAGGAGGTCATATACACCATAAGCTGTCTTAGGACAAACAGACAGGAACATTACCAGTTGCACAAAGGAAAAAAGAACTTTCTATAAGGTTGTTTTTTTACAGGGTTCATCAATTACTCATCAGGTGTATTACAAAACGGAATTATTTATAATTGTTTTATACAGCCAAGTAGTTTAACCTCCTTGAAAGTTTTTACATTACATATGTACAATAAAGTACATTATACATGTGACAGAAAATACTGTTATTACAGAATAGGTGAAACACCTATTTTTTTAAAAAGTTGTATTTATAGGAATCAAGACATCTTGGTGTCAAAATACAGAAGACAAGTGATAAATAAAATTTATATTCTTATATTTTATTTACATGTATTTTTTATTTTTGCATCATGAAGTCAAAAGATTTGTATCTGTTGAGTGAAGCTGCAAGAAATACAGGCATTCTTTTTGTATTCAGTGGCCTTCTATCCAAGTTTCACTCCTTACAACATCCTGTGATTAACTGGGGACATTCTGAGTGAGAACCAAGTCTTACATGATGCTAACTGAGCTATAAATGCAAGAAATTCATCTTCACTTGTAACTAAGAATATAGCAATACAGCATTTTTAAAGAATTTACTCTACCCCAAGACCTCATAGTCTATAAAAACTGTCAAGTGATATATGTCATACATACCTGGCAGTTCCCTAGCAAATAAGGGTCATCTTACAACCAATATTAAATTTACACTGATACAGCTCAGACCTATGTGTTAGCTTCTATAAAAATACATTTTAAAGCACTATAATTTTTTTTGAACTTTTATTGTTTACACACTGTTGGCCAGGCTGAGTCCATAGCAAAAGAATATCAATTCTTTAAAATCCAACTGAGGTCTGCTCTTTCAGAATATACATACCTGTCGATAGAATTTCTCATACACAGGATTTGCACTCGATAGCTGGAAAAGAGACACAGAGAGAAAATGAGCCCTGGAGATCCATATTTCAATTTCCCTTTCCCTGGACAAATAAAGATATAAAACACTCTCCACTGGTCTTCATAGGAGCATTAAGGATTTATTCTGTACAATGATGAGGAACTAGGACAGCTCTTCATGCTGTAACTTTTAGAAGACTGACTTCTTGTTTTGCAGTCATTGACACCAGCCCAGATCAGATTTCCCTCAGCCAGGTCACCAGGTGAGGCTGTGTGAAACAGGAACTCTTAGGCAACATTGCCTAGGGGCAAAAGCAGAAACCTGAAACGACTCAGGCTAGGAAGTGCTCTCTAATACTACAGTTCAAAGCAATATAATTTTATTTCACTGTCCACTGCATCATTCTTTAGACTTTAGTGTAATATGCAGCCAGTCTGTAAAATTTTCAGTTACCCAAATTAATCCCCGGATTCAAAGCTAAATCCAGAGCAACAGTACCACATTAAAATAGAATAATAGTCTAACTTTGGGTTTTGTAACTTGAACCTTTGGTGGGGATAACTTCTGCCTTCATTCCACTGCCCTCTACCAGACATTCAGGGCTCACCTAAAGTTAAGTGGACAAGGATAAAACAGCTTCTTTGGAAAAGGCTCTTTCTTTATTTTTCAATTATTCTTAGAAACTCCAAAAAAATCTAAGACCTGAAACAATGCAAAACCTAATCTCTTGGCCCACATTAAATACCCTTGCCCAACAGACTGCCAAGAAATGAAGTGTTAGGGTTATCTCTCTTCCCCAATGTAAAAACAGGCACAAAATCAGATCCTGCTTTCATCAAGTGCATGTTGTCTAAACCAAAGGCATTTATGCAGGGAATAGCCCTAGAATTCAGAGTGTGTTGCCCTCATAAACCCTGTGGGAACAACTGAGCATAATACAAACTAATTACACAACACTTACTAAAAAACCCCAGCGGACATAACTTCAAACATCATCCAAAACCAGAGTTGTCCCCCTTAAGAGGAATATAATGTCAAATCCCAGGATTTGCAGACCTTTGTACAAACAGAATCTAACAAAGTAACTTCTCTGGATTTAAAATTTAGACGTTCAAATGGAAATATGGAAACCAACAGTATTGTGGATGCTGTCAATCACATCTTTGTAAAAACCTTTACTACAGATTGCATAAATGGTTGACAGCTAAATAACACCACATCCACTTTCCTACAGAAACAGCTGCTCTTTTGGCTGAGTACTCCATGTTCACAGGTGCTGATTATCAGAAAATTATACTAAGAGAAGATGTTTGGTATAAATTAATTTAGTGTGATCTTGTGCAATTACAGAAAGTGTGCAGCATCACCAGAATGTCCTAAAAGACAAATTATAGAATACAGCTAGAAATAACAGGAGAGCTTCCATTCAGAGCTTGTTCAGCAAGTATATTGCCCCAGAGACTCAGCTTCTGATTTTCCAGCTGGTTTTTCTGTTTGGCAGGTTTTTTTGTGGGTTTTGTTGTTGCTGTTTGTTTCAGGTTTATTGGTGTTTGGGGGGAGGGGGCAACAATAGGGACACACAGCTGGTAAGGTTTGATTTGATTGCTGAGAGGTGGATGAGAAATACCTCTCCCACAGCCAGACATGAAAAATTACATATGCTGGGAAACCATCATTGGTATTCACTGCAATACCTCCATTTTTATAGCTTAACCTTGCTCTGACTTTGCTCTGGTACCCAAAGACTTTTATTATTTCAGCCACCAACTAAGCATGCAGTTACACATCCCTTAAAATAGCCTGACAAAATATATTCAAGTTTTGCCAGCCCTCAGACTGCCTCAACATCAAGACAACAAACAACTTTGAATCATTTTCCAGCACTCCACAGCACGCTGTATTTTCTTACCTAAATCCCACAAGCTGTATTTACCCACTCAGATACACTTTGCAACCTACAGGGGTAGTTCCCCCAAATACTCAAGTATTTGACTTATTAAGTGCTACTTCATGAGAATGTAAAAGTCTAGGCACAGGACAGAATTAAAGCTGTGAGCAGAGAAGCAGACAGAGCTGGCCAGCACATCCGCTGGAACCATCGATTCTTGTGCATCATCCCTCTTGCCCAATGTCACCCTTTGTTCAGCCAAATGTCTCCTTCTTGCAGCCAAACTGATCATTGCCACTCCTGGACAGGAAACATCATGTTGAAGTCCTGCAATGGAAACACTAAGTGCAAAACAATCTTTTTGTTCAGTACTTAAGAGTATGAGCCAATAATTCTTTACTTCATTAGTGCTTTCAATATTCATTTTAACATCAGTATCATTGCAGTAACTGGAATTTCCTGTGAATAGAATAACGGCAGTAAAAAAGTTTCCCAGACTATTTCACTAGTAATAGACTTGGTTTTCCTTCAAAGTACACCCCACAATAAACCAACAAACGCAAATATAATCTAGGAGATTTTTCTAGGATAAGAAAAAAAAATACAGTTCAACACCTTTCCAAGTGCTGCTGTAGAAATTACCTGGCAAAATTCTTTTTATGGGATTTGCAACAACCATTTGCAGAGTAAATTCAGCTTGTTTTAAATGCAAAATGAGGGAGGGAGAAAAGGTCAGATTCCACAGCGTACAAAAATAGAAAGACATCATTATGGCTCCATTTCAAAGTTGATCACTTCATAAGGGTAATCTGTGCTGTAGTAATTACAACCTTTGATACAAACCTATGAACTTTAGAATGATAACCTAGGAAATAAAAAACACCTTCAGGGACACCCGTCTTTTTCATCTTCTGTTGTCAATCAATCCCCATGTTTTCATGCCTCTGGCACATTCGCATTTAGGTGTAATAAGATCCTATTGCCAGTCTGTCCACCCCATCCAGCCACAACTTTCCTTCCAAAAAGGCTTAAGAAACAAACAAACAAAAGCTGTCCATTGAGAAAAACAAAAGTAATTTCCCCTTCCAACTCCAATGAGATATCATGGGAGAAACAAGCTATTCTATCCTGATTAAAATCCAAAATACCATATTCTACCATAACACAAAGCTCTAGAACTCATTTTAAGAATTTCCAAAAGACACAATCTGGCCTTAAATGTTCTTCCTGTAGCTAGCCAACCAAAAAGCAGGTAAGCTCAAGGCAAGCTGGTTTCCTTACAATGCCATCATCAACTTCTCTCTTTTTCCTCTATTGCTTTATTGTCTTAGCTGAAGTGTTTCAGGGTAAAGCTTTCTATCACTTTCAATTATACAGCCAAGAACATCTCCTACAGCAATAACAAATGTAAAGAAAATACTTATTATAAATTTCTATACAATTATTACCAAGTACTTAAAAATTGAGCACTTTCTTTCCCATTGAACAGCTGAAGCAGGCACAAGAACTGCTGTCTTCTCTCTGCAGAGATGTCTGTCACTGCATAATTAGAAATGGTTAATTTAATTTTCAAATTGCTACAGAAAATCTCCACCATCTTCTAATCAATACTGAACAAAGTCTGTGCAAAATGAAAGAGTAACTGCACTTTTTTAGAGGCAGCTTCTCTCTAACATAGTGCATGCAATACCAACCAAAAAATTAGGTTCTGTCTGCTTTAGGACCAGTCAGTCCTCTCTACATGCAGGTTAAAACATACACATGCATACTCTGGTTTCTTCATCTGCAGGACAGAAAGAGGAACAGCAGGTTCCTCATTCCACTAAAAATTACAAACTATGATCTTAATTTGACAATTTCGCTGATTTCCAAAAAAAAAAAAAAAAAAGCCCAAAAAAACCAAAACCGAACACCAGAAGTTTGCCAGAGACCTCAAAATCACTGGCTCTAGATTATACAAAATATGTGCATTACTATGAGGGTATCATTCATACTGCAAGTATTTGGATCCTGTGTATTCCAGTAACAAGACCTTAATCCTGGCAATCTGTGCACGAGACAGGAATCCATCCAGCTCAGCCTCAGTGTAATACTCCATGTTTCCCTTCAACAACACAGCACAGCATTCTCAACTCTGCAACACAATCCTCAAGTCTAAAATGAGACTTGCAGCTAATTAGGATACAAATTGATATTACATGATTTTGTCTCATTTACCAAAGCAGCTTGTAATGACTTCAAGACAACTACCACATTTCTCACAAAAAGCATTTCATCAGGAAGACAAACACAAAGTTATCTTCCTTTTCTTCCTGAGTACTTCTTTACAGTGCTTTCCCTTCAATCACAGCCAGCTTTTCAGAATAAACCACAAGTTCAATTTTCAAGAGCAACAAGAAGTTACTGAATGTCCATATTAACCCACCTTTCAAGAAACACCTCTGCCCCATTCTCAACATCCATTTTCCACATCTTCGGTTTTCTATTCTTCCTCCCCTAAACTCCCCACATGAAATTGGTCTGATAAGCAACCATCCTTGGAAGGTCAAAACATACAACCCCTTATACTGGTTATAGTTTAATTTGACTTTTCCAACAACAGATGACAATCTGTGAGATCGGCCAGTTCCTTCTCATTGCTGTTGTTCACTTGTTTCCAAACTAAAGGCAACCACAACAAAACACTCCCGTGGTAGAAGTTCCCTTAGAAGTTCCACATTAAATTCACAGTCATGCTCAGGCACCGTAACACTCACTGAGCAAACCCAAGTGGCAACAAGATGTTGCAGAATGGGTTCAAAATTGGGAGATAAAAGATAGTTCAGACAGTTACTATTAAAGGGAGATAATCACCTTCAGTCTGCAACCTTTGTTCAAGCATACTTGGTGTAATAAATTTCACTACAGCTACACAGTCCTGAAGTATTTTCGCTAATCGGTCAAATAAATACAATTAGCACAGAAAAGTTTCAAATTACTGAAATTACAGCTTTGATATTCAAATAAAGGACGTGCAGCCCTCTCAGACATTGCAGCTGCAAAGTCATCTGAAAATATCCTCATGTCAGTTGGAAATACCCAACGTCCCAGCCATGCTAAAGTAGTGTCAAACCAAACAGAGGAAAGGGAACAGAAAATCGGACCAAAGAGTGAGTCTGAGTGCAGGTTCATGCGCCTCTTGCTCTCTGTATATGACCTAGAGCAGATTGTAGTGATCTGCACAACTTTACTGCTGGTGTCAGTAACTGATCTCGGTGCAGCCACCCTGCACTCCCCACCCCCACACCCTTATTTTCACTTCCTCATGCTCTTCAACAGATCCTGAACACTTCAACTCTTGTGAGGACTTTTTATAACCCAAAAATTCCATATGTTAGAACCTATGTTGAAAAGAATTATCTTCAGGCTTGCTTGACTTCCTAAGATGATTCTTATGCAACACAAGAAGAAAAAACAAACAAGCCAAAAAAAGAAATCCCCACACAATTGGTCAACGCACAGAAATATCTCCCTCAGTTTAACCACTGTTGTAAGCTGCAGCCACAATGGTTTTAAGGATACTGGCAATTTTTCTGCTTCTGTCAACATTATCACATTTGTATTTAGTCCTCCATCCACGTGACCAAAAAAGTAAAGAAATTCTACAATGAAAGGATTACACAGCCTGTATGCAATAATGTCTTGCTGTAGAACACACCAGTGCTGACACCTCACTCCTCTCCCCAAATCGAGAGACAGAGCAGCTCTGTGAAAACTTCTTTCCCTTCAGTAAGCAGATGTTTAAAGCTTTTTCATTTATTTGAAGACTATTAAGAGACTCAGACAATGCTAACATAGCCATTTTAATATAAAGCAATCTTTCACAGAAAGTACTATACTTCATAACTCTATACCTTTAGACTGTTAAAGACACATTTGTTTTCTCCACATATTTGCTCACCTTTTCACTGAACTACCCCTTCTTTCCTTGAAATGGTTGATACTCTCAAAAGTGAGCTATGTGAGTAACTACAAACTGTGCAGCCTTGCTGCCAGCTTTTTAAGTTTACTTCCATGTGCTTAAGCAATTCATTGACCTCATCTACCCACTTTGCTTTCTGTAAATGTCACAACGGGCTATCAGATTGAAGCACCCCAAGCCAGGAGGGTGAACCAATAGGCCCACCTCAGCCTTATGCCAGGTAGGAATGGGAATTTCTCATCTCACTGCTAAATGAAATTAAAAAGTATCAAAAAGTGCCGTTCATTAGCTATCGCAGCTCTAGGGAATAAGACATGATCCTAACGGTATGGAATAACCTGTGTGAAGTGATTCCATTACCGTCAGAAAAAACGAGCGAAACAAGGATTGAGGTGAAGTGAGATCACACCAGCACGCAACAGTGCCGAGAGTCTCCAAGTTTTAGGGCCATCACCTGCACAGCTCTTCACTATAAGGCATCTGTATGGGCACTATGTGACAAGAGTGTCCCCACACCGCGGGGCCCACAGAAAACAAGGTAAAATGATACCGCAAGCAGTATCTACGGAGACAGTTTCTCTTAAAACAAGGAATTTGTCTGTCCCTCCACGGTCACCTGCCCATGGTATCGTTGCCCCGGAGAACCCCTCGATGCCGGGTGTGCCGGCGGGGCTGGCACCGGGCACGGACACCTTAACCCGGCGCTATCGCCGTTCAGCCCCTCCGCGAACACTCCCC
>VWZV01006847.1:4401933-4438867 GCA_013397155.1 Irena cyanogastra | reverse complement strand
ATATAATTATAATTATAATTCAGTTCAACCAAAACTAATTATCTAAGCACATCTATCCAGGGATCCATCCTCCAAAAAGGTTGGATATAAATTTCAGATTTTTTAAACTTAGGCTATGCCAGAGCACTGCAACCTTGCTCCTGCAGGTCACACCGGTTAAATGGAGAGAAAAAATTGCCTCGTTTGCTTTTGCATTGAAACTTTCTAAAAAAACCAATTAGGTGTTAATAATAATAATAATAAAGCAAACAAACAGAATCCACCCAAAAACTAAAGGCAAGACATGAAAGCAGCCAAGGATTTGAAGGCTACAAATACAGCATTCTCTAGAAAAATTGGGTTTTGGCAGGAAGTTTCCCCTGGGAGAAAGGGCAAAGCCAAGTCTCAATGCAACACAGTAATTTTCATTCTGTATTAGAGAACATATAGGGGTGTTTGGGAATGCCACCTGTCCCAAGTTTGGGCTGTGAATACCATTCCAAACCCTTGGGTACCAGGAGAAATCTGGCACAGTTGCAGGTTGTCATTTCATCTCCACTGCCTGCTCTCTGAAAAATTTATGTGCCCATTACTACCTTTGATGATTATAACGATGTCATTTACTTGGTCTGAAGTGGATGTCAGAATATACCTTGTCTTGATGACAGCAATAAAGAAATCAAAGAAAAAAAATCATTCAGTGGCAAAGAAAAGTGATTAAAATTGCTATGAAATTCCCATTACTGCTGGACTTCTGATAAAAATCATGACCTTGGCAATCAGCACATGGAGAGAAGTGTTAACAGGGCCTCTGGAAAAAGGAAATCAACTCTAAAGTCAACAAGAAATCATCAAGAACTGGAGATTGGATTACACTCACATATTAGCCCCATGGCTGCAGCACATGACTTGGCCTGGACCTGCTTAGAACCAGGCTTTAAATGAGTTTGTCAGGGCCCACCTGACATTTGGGGTACTGCTGGTGACACATTTGCTTTGGGAGGTCCTTCAGGGTGTTCCAGGGCTGCTGCAAAGCCTCAGTGCCACAGGGCATGGCCTGGGCACACCTTGCTCTCCTCTCTGACCCCAGCTTTACTCTTCTCCATGGAAAATTATCTTGGTTTGGTTCTTGTCCCAGTGTAAAAATGAAAACTCATCATTTCTGAAGCTGCCTCTAAAGACACACAGCACATTAAACACATGCAGGTTCCCCAGCAGTCACTGACCTGTCCCCACAACAAAAATAAGTGGCATTTTCACAATTTTTTCCCCCCTGTTCTTACTACAACACCTTCCTCTAAAAATCAATGTAATCCTTCAAGTGCTTGGTTTTAAGATAAATTGATTGTACACAGAAAAGGTCACTTATTTCAGTAAAATACAAAGTCTGGGGCTGTTACCTCATGGAGCAGAGCCTGGGAGAGCAAAGCACTGAAGATTCCCATGGCAGGACCTCTCTCCCCAAAGCTCTGTGCATTTGTGACAGTCCCTGTACCCTTCCTTGGCCAGAGAGTCCAGACAGAAGGAAAAACAGGGAAACAGAGACAGTAAATTTCTGCAAAACCTCTCTGAGCTGTAATGCAAACATTGCATGGGAATGTTCTTAGCCTGAATCTTTGTGCCTTTACAATTCAAACCCTACACAACCACAGAGACACCAAAGAAACAATTCCAGTGCAAACACAAAAGCAGCAACCCCCAAAACAGCTCAGAGAAGCCGTCTCACCTCTTTCTGTAAACTCATTATCTGAACACATATACCCAGGCATCCACAACTAAAAATGCTTGGATATAAATTTCAAATTTGAAAACTTAGGCTATCCCAGTCTGGAGAGCACTGCAGCCTTGCAGGTAACATTTGCTAAATGGAAAGGAAAAAATTGCCTCATTTGCTTTTGCATTGAAACTTTCTAAAGAAACCAATTAGGTAATAATAATAATAAGCAAACAAACAAAACCCACCCAAAACCTAAAGGCAAGACATGAAAACAGCCAAGGATTTGAAGGCTACAACTACAGTATTCCCCAGAAAAAGAGAACTTTGGCAGTTAAATTTGTGGTTGGGCTGGGGACCAAGTGCATTTCGTCTAATCTTAGTTCCAGCTCATGCTAAGGTTAGGAAACACGAACTGAGAAACAGCAACATCAACCCTGCAGCTCTAATCATCTCCACATGTATAATTTAAGAATATTTTGTGCTGAGAAGTTGAGGTGGTAATTCAGGCCCACTTGTCAGAGTTCCACACCCTCATCCAACTTGTCTCCAACACCGGGGAAGAAGTTATCCATGGACACCAGTGGACACGCCCTTGGCCTGCAGGGAAGCAGTCAGTCATTTCATCTTTGGCTGCTTAAAGCACATGGGCTTTTCTGCCTGCTGTCTGTAGAGACAGGATGGCAGGGCATGGCTCCAAACCCAAAGAGAGAAGGTTTAGATTGGGTATTAGGGAGGAATTGTTCCCTGGCAGGGTGGGCAGGGCCTGGCACAGGGTGCCCAGAGCAGCTGGGGCTGCCCCTGCATCCCTGGCAGTGCCCAAGGCCAGGTTGGACTTTGGGGCTTGGAGCAGCCTGGAACAGTGGAAGGTGTCCCTGCTCATGGCAGGGATGGCACTGGATGGGCTTTAAGGTCCTTCCAACCCAAACCATCCTGAGATTCTGGGATTGCAGATCCCATCCTAGAGGCAGGCACATGTCTATGACTCCCAGACTGCTCCCATCTTCAATGTCCTCAGGAAGGCTGGAGCTGTCTCAAACTCTGCAGGGAATCCAGCACATTTCTCACCCCAGTCAGGGACTCTGGGCCTGCTGAAGCCCTAAACCTTTACAACTGAGGTGGTGTTGGCTCAAAGGTTGGACTCAATCACTTTGGAGATCTTTTCCCACCTCAGTGCTTCTATGATTCCGAGCAACAGGAAATTGCAGGCAGAAACCAAACAAGCCCAGAAGCGACTCAGGATTCCTGAAGTGTGGGTGGCTGCAGTGCCTGTGTGCTGGGGGTGTCCCTGTGCAGGGTTTGGGGTGGGCTGGTGGCAGACAGGCTGGCACAGAGCCCGGGACCCAGGCTGTGTCTGAGCCCAAGCTGCTCAGCTCAAACAAAGCCCACGTGGTGCACACTCTGTCCTGCTGCCCTTTTCTTCTCTCCCCATCTGAAGGGACAAAGAGATCCAGGTTGATGCTCTCAAGGTCAGGGGTTTGTCTAAGGTGTGGGAACACAAATTTTGCACAGATAAATGAAGAGCCATTAGATGTTCAATCCTTATCCAGTCTGTCACAGCCTCTTGGAAAAGCCTTGAAGGCTTTTCAAGCCAACAGCCACTTCCAAGGGATTATTGCTGCCCTGACATAGAACCTGGACACGGGTGCTCTTATCCAGAATTTAGTTTCATGGATAATTGTTCTCTGGAAAGCAGCAAGACAATGTCTGCCAGTACAACCACTTCTCAATAAAAGCTCATTTTTCATATTCCAGCTCCACGCTGGCTGACCTGAACATTCAGAGCCTAAATTGATGCACATGTGAAGCATTTGATACGCCCCTTGTTAAAGTCTGGCTCTGCAGGAAACATCTCCTCTCTTCTCAGCAAGGTGCCAAGAGAGCCCCAAGGACACAACAGGATTTACACCATCGTTGCACAGAGTGACAAGAGCTATTTCTTCTGTTGACATTCTGCTTGCATTGAAATAGAGAAAAAAATCTTCCTACTTGAGGGATTTCCTTTAAGCTGGAATTTAAACCGTCTGATACATCAAGAGAGGTCTGAGGTACACAAATGAAGCCCTGTTGTCTTTTGAAAATTAAATATATTCATTTTATATATTTCTATATTTAGGGGCTGGGAATAGATTGTGTTTAAGGTCTCTTTCAATTGAAATCATTCTAGGATTTTTTTTCAGTTTATTTTCTAAGGTAAACGAAGCTGGTAACAGAGGTGTGATCTGGGTGTGAAAATGTGAAACTGGTCCAAGAATATGATCTGGGACAGAGATCTCAGTCAGGATTTCTCTAAGACCTTCACATCAGTGGGCTTTTTACCAGTCAGCCCTGGAGAGAAAGAACTGTACTTAATAAAAAACGTTTGAAATTTTCTGTTTTCTTCTACAGAAGATGACAAGTTCAAATTTCACATTTTGTCAAGAACAGATATTGGACCTACAAAAAACATAGAGGCCCCCAGAAACCAAACCAATGCACAAGGCTCTTATGTCATGTCTGAAAGAGCATAAAAGCTATCAGAAAGATTAATTCATCCACCAGCAAAGGGCTTTAACCTTTAAGGTATCAGCAATCCTGTGTTTTCTCTGCAATGCCAAACAATGGAGCATCATCCTGAATCTAACAGCTCAAATGAGATGAAGGACATTTGCTAAAGCAGTGACTTCCCTGTGGCTCAGGAGAGTCAGTGTGCCTGTGTAAGCCCCAGGTGCCATTCAGGTATGTGCCAAACTGCCAACCCCAGCCTGACATCTGGGATTTTTTTGGAAGGCGGGAGCACTCCTGCCCAGACACGCGGCTGGAGTGAACATTCCAGAAGCTGTGGCTGCCCCTGGATCCCTGGAAGTGTCCAAGGCCAGGCTTGGAGCAAGCTGGGCTGGTGGAAGGTGTCCCTGCCCATAGCAGGTCCCTCCCAACCCATTCCGTGATTTGATGAAAAGAAAAATGACCAAAAAACCATTCCCATGTGTTCACTGAATGCCCTCTTTCTACATGAAGCCCATGATATCTGATTTACCAGTGCCAGCACTTTGCTGCTGCTGCTCCCCTGGCTTTGGGCAGCACTGAGCATCTCCCCACCCCTTCCCTTCCCTGAACCATGCTTTTATTGCATCCATGTATTGTCCAAGACAGCCATAACTGGAGTTCACGAAATAAATTTGCCTGAGAAATTTATACAGGGTTTGAAAGTTTAATGCAACTGCCAAAAGATTTTTGGAGTGCTGGGAGAATTAATCTTACTACTCATTACATTTATTGATTCCAATCAAGCTTCCAGACATCAGCATAGGTGCCACTGCTAAGAAATAAAAAGTTTCCAGGAAATCTCTACGTAAATCTAAAGTGAGTGCCAGCTTTGGGGAAGGGAAGAAAGCTAAGGAAGAAGTGTGTAATCCACATGCCAGTAAATGCTGGACTAATGGGTTATCAGGCACCACTTGAGGAGCTTTCTCCAACACTGCTTTTGTAACCAGCTCAAGAGGAGACTTCAGCCCTCGAGCCTGCAAGAGGGCCAACATTCATAACAGCCTCCTCTCTCTCAACACTCTGTGGATTCAGTTAGGGATGACAAGCAAAAAGGCACTTCCACACATAAAGGTTGGGTTCTTTCCTTTTCTAATTAGAAGCTGAATCTAGTTGAAGGTGGAAGCTGAGCAGCCATGCAAACATTCTATACTACATAAAGAGAAAGAATAACTTTGCTGCTACGTCTGCCCTACAGAACAAGTGGAGCCTTTTCATTTGAGGATGGAAGAAAACAACGACTGTGAGTTTTGGAAACAATTTACCACATCTGCCTGAGTTAACCAGAGAGAAAAAGAGCACTTGTGAAGGGAAAAATAATGACAAATAATGACACAAGTTTTTTTTTTTTTTGTTTTCTACTCCTCTCCTAGGACTGGAGTGCAAACCATAGCTAATGCTGAGTGAAAATCATAACCCAGCCAGCATCTGAAAGAGTTTAGTTGAGTACAGCATGAGATAAACATTTTATTTGCATGACTGAAAACTGATTTTAACATAATTCCTTTTCACCTTTTTTTTTTTTGTGTGTGCGTGGTATAGATTATAGAAGGCTACACTGGAGAACACTTGGGAAAAGAATTATTCCAGAATTTTGCTGCAACTCTGAAGTATCATTCTGAAGTATCATTTTTACTCGTAGTGGTTGCAATAAATAAGAGCAGTACTGAAAACAGGCCCATGTGAAAGACCTTTCTGGAGCACCTGTAAGGTAACAATTTCTTGAATTGGCTGGGATGCCTCATGTTACAGTAGAACATATTATGATAGAATAAAACCTTCTTATTTCTGGACATGTTGCTTTCAATTTAATTTTTTAAGAGAGCAAATTTAGCCATGCTAAAGAGAAAAACGTCAATAACTTGCCACAATTCCTTGATGTTTGCCATTTTGCACAAATATGACCTGGATGTAGTTTAATCCTCGTTAAGCCTTACAAAATTAAGTTAAATGTAAACTATAAATAATGACCAACCTGCTCCATTTGAGTTTTCTATTTTTTTCTGTGTCCTCATTTGACTTTGTAAAGGAGGGTGATTTTGGGACATGCTCTTGAACAGGGACATTAAAAGCAGCTTAAAACTTCCTGTCTAGGTTGATTGTAAACCTGTAGTCTTCACAAAAATAAAGGAATTTTCTGCCTAGATAACACCTGACCCAGCACAGGAACCTATCAAGCAACAGGATCCACCTGTGGAATTCTGAGTGCAAGTTTTCATCAGCTGATGGTGCTGGGAAGGATTTGCTGCTTCCAAAAAGTGAGAGTTTACTCCTGACAGATTGTCTGACTACCCCTCGTAACTGAAAGCACAGGTACAACCCTAAAAACCTCACAAAAATTTTTATTCTCTATTAACTCAACTTCACCAGGCCCATGGGACCCACCTTGGCAGAGGGAGTATGAGCCATAAGACAATGTGCTAAAACATAACAGATAATATTAAAAAACAACCAAACAAAGAAAAAAAAAAACCACCCAGAAATGAACTATTCTAATGCTGCCTTTTGAATATATTTGGAGATCTCACTGAGAATCACCAGCACAAATGTTAATTAGCTGGCTGACAAAGTTAATAGTTAATAGTTAATAGGCTGGCTGACAAAGGAAACAGCTGTGAGTACAGTAATCTTATGCACTGGAATTAATTACATCAAGTTTTAGGGGATGACACAAATAAAGGTCAGGTTGTACTGCTGAGATGATCAAGAACACAAACTGCAAATCTATTGCAACATCTAATAATCCCCATTCCCCACGGGGCAGGAACCCTTTCAGGCAGCTGTGTCATGAGCAAATACTTAAATGTCACACCTGGAAAATTAGCCAACCTGTGCCTCCCACATCAGATGCTTCCCTTTTAAAACCCAACAAGAGCAGCTCTGTTTCTGATGCACGCAAGACAATTCACACTCTCTTCCTAATTGCCACTAATTGCCAGCCACAATTTTACCCACAATTTCAACCCTGAAAAGGATGCTTTCCATCAGCTACAAACAGATAAGAGAAGGCTGGAAGGGAACATTACTCTCATGTGTTTGGATATCCCCTGCAAACCCTAGCCAAGAATATTTTATCCAGCCCCATGGTGGCATTTCTTGAATTCTGTAGAATTGTGATTTAAAAGCATTGAGTAATGTGATAACTGATCTCATCTCCAAGCTACTTTTGAAAACTTGATTCTTAATCTCCATTTCCATTCTGTATTCATCTGATTTCAGCCTCCTACAAGGACCTTGTCCTGCTCCTGTCTGTCACTCCAGTCTGCCTCCAGTACTCAAGCATTTCATTCAATCTCTGCACCTCTAACCTGTCAGGTGAGAGTCAGCTCCTTAGAAATTTTTATTCTCAGGATATTTCATCACCAGAACCAACCTAAAGTTAAACACTAGGTAAACTTACTAAACTCAAACAAATTAGCACATGCAGTTCCATGGTTAACTTGAATGACGATATATATTAGAGACAAATTACAAGGTTGGATATCAGGAGGAATTTTTTCTGGAAAGGGTAGTCAGGAATTGGAAGTGGGACATTGTGGAATACCCTTCCCTGGGGTATCCAAGGAAAGGCTGGAGGTGGCACTCAGTGCTCTGGGCTGGGGACAAGGTGGGCACTGGGCACAGCTGGGACTCCATGGGCTGGGAGGGATTTTCCAGCCTCAGTGACCCTGGGATTGTTCCCTTTAACATAAAAAAGTGTATTCCCTGCATCTAACACCTAGCCCAAAAATGAAATCAAAGAAAGCCCCTTACCTTTCAACCCTGGGTGTGTGTGGCTTCCAGTGAAGCCTCCAGCTGACTGCACTGTATCCCTTGTTCTCCTCTGGGCACTTTTCTTCCACAGCTCCCCCAGCCTTGCTTGTCAGCTGCACCTTACTCCACAGCCCTGCAGAGGCACCCGGGGCATCATCCCAGAGCAGCTGCCTTGTCCTCCCCCCGTGCTGGCTCAGCAGGCTCCTGGTGGTGCTGCAGGCAGGGAGCAGCTCATGCCCTGTGGGAGAGAAAGGCAGGATAAGGGAGGAGACAACTCAGCAGGCACAGCCACACCTGGGACGTGACACAGCTGCTCTGCAGAGAATGGTCCCAGGGGAAATGCCTTCCAAAACAAGAGTGAGCCTTAAGGTCAAAGAAATTACTCGGCCCTTCTTCTCCCCCAGGCTCTTTCTAGGTATTTTAGACTGGCAATAAACAGATACAGAAATCCTAGAATGGTTTGGGTGTGAACCAATCCCCTAAACCCTGCCCAGAAGGGTTGAGGTTGGAAGGGACCTTAAAGATCATCTTGTTCTAAACCCTCCTGCAATATTTCCTAGAAAAAGAGTCCTGCTCAGTGCACTGCTCCTCAGATGGGAAAAAAAGCCCCTAAACTCTTCATTAATTACAGCTTAAAACCTTGTGTGCCTTCAGCAAACCCCAAGTGATCCTAAAGAGAGGTTCAAGAGCATTCACCAGAATGCAGAAAACACAACAGGAATGTTTCTTGTCTGTTCTCATCAGAGCAAGGAGACACTTTAAACAAAGACCCTTTTGTGAAGAGATTGCAAAAATCCTAAGGAAAATATAAAGTGGAAGGCTTATTTTTCAAATGAAAAGACCAATAAGATATGAAAAATGTGAGCTTAAATTTCTTTAAAACATCAGAAAAGCTTAGATTTCACAACAGTCATAGGTTCTAGGAAAAACTAAGTGAAACCCAGTGGAATGAGTTTTTAATATCCAGTTAATGGGCAGATGATGGTTTGCACAGAGCCACAGCAGCAGCCTGGGGGGCTGCAGCAGGCACAGGAGCCTCGAGCTGAGCAGCAGAGCTGGAGCTGCTGCACCAACAAAGGTGGAAGCAGAGGATGATCTGAACCAACAGCTCTTGTTTAAAAAAAAAACTCACTTGTTCTTAATTTAAAAAAAAATCAATTAGAAACACTTTTCATAGATAAATATAATAAAACTTTGGTCCAAATTGAGAGGAAAAAAGTCTGTGCAATGCCATGGCTGAACACAACCTATAGGATGAGCTTGGCTGGCAAGGAAGCAGGGCAGAACAGTGGAGTTCTTTTAACCATGCAGGAAATCATGGCTGAAACAAATCTTCCTCTTCCAAATTGGAGCCACAAATACTCTAAAACCGCTATAAACATTCTGGAGTTAATAAATAAGATTTCTATTATTCTTTTTCTTATTAATTTATTAATAAGAAATCCTATCAGAAATAAGTTCTTTCATTCTTTGTCACAGGGATGAGTAGAGATGGCTGTGTAGGGAAATGGTGTTGAGGAATAATAATCCCCTTGGATGGGAAGGAACTTGGAGCCACTGACAACACCCAACATCCCTCAGCCATGGGGGGCATGTGGGAAGAAAGAGAGGCTCTAATATAAAGCTTCAAATTATAATGCACATGCTTCAAAGTATAATAGTCATGAAACTGAGCAACACTTCAGCAGAAAGCTAATCCTGCTCCAAAGTAGGAAATGCTCCAGTACAAAGCAGAACTTTTCTAAAGCTTCTGAAACAAAGTTACCCACAAAAATCAGGTGTAGGAAGTGAAGGTGTTGGAAATGTCAGTGCTGGAGTTACTGCGGCAGAATTAATTCACCTCTGATGCACAGATTGATCATGAAACCATCTGGAATCACTCCTTTGCTCCTGCCTTAGGCTCAGCACCAAAGGGGGAAGAATAAAGTAAATGGTACAGCCAGAACTTGGATTCTAACTTCCAGAAAGAACTCTTTGATTACAGCCTCTGTACAGAACACACACACACAGACGTGCATCACCCCGCTGGCAGAGGCTGTGCAGCTCAAAGAGAAAGATTCCTCCCCAAAACAAAGGCTGGCTCAGCTCTCCAAGACTGGCTCCCTATCAGAAACATCCCCCAGTCTCCTCCTGTGGTGACAAAGAGAAAGCAGCACCAATTGCACAGGAGCTGCTCTCAGACAAGTGACATTTAGCCCAGTGTTCCTCCCGTCACTGGCAGCCTTCCCCCGCTCCAGTGTGCTCACATTAATAAAGAATTCTGAGGTGAGCAAGAGCTCCTCGGAATATGTCAAGGACTGGGCGAGAAAAGCAGCATTAGGGAGGAAAATCCATTAGAAAAATGAAAAACAAGATCAAGCCAACCATGAATCTCACACTGCAGGACTACCAAGTTGCCTTATTAAATGGCATGTAGGGAGGAAAATAAATGGAAGGGGTGAAATTAGGAGAAGCACAGACCTAGGCAGTACTGAAGCACCTGAAAATCTCCAGGAATTCAAACAACATATTAAATATATATATATATATAAATTTAACTGTATTTCCAGGCATTTTCTCTACCAAATCCACACACGAACATACTTTTCTCNTTGCACAGAGCCACAGCAGCAGCCTGGGGGGCTGCAGCAGGCACAGGAGCCTCGAGCTGAGCAGCAGAGCTGGAGCTGCTGCACCAACAAAGGTGGAAGCAGAGGATGATCTGAACCAACAGCTCTTGTTTAAAAAAAAAACTCACTTGTTCTTAATTTAAAAAAAAATCAATTAGAAACACTTTTCATAGATAAATATAATAAAACTTTGGTCCAAATTGAGAGGAAAAAAGTCTGTGCAATGCCATGGCTGAACACAACCTATAGGATGAGCTTGGCTGGCAAGGAAGCAGGGCAGAACAGTGGAGTTCTTTTAACCATGCAGGAAATCATGGCTGAAACAAATCTTCCTCTTCCAAATTGGAGCCACAAATACTCTAAAACCTCTATAAACATTCTGGAGTTAATAAATAAGATTTCTATTATTCTTTTTCTTATTAATTTATTAATAAGAAATCCTATCAGAAATAAGTTCTTTCATTCTTTGTCACAGGGATGAGTAGAGATGGCTGTGTAGGGAAATGGTGTTGAGGAATAATAATCCCCTTGGATGGGAAGGAACTTGGAGCCACTGACAACACCCAACATCCCTCAGCCATGGGGGGCATGTGGGAAGAAAGAGAGGCTCTAATATAAAGCTTCAAATTATAATGCACATGCTTCAAAGTATAATAGTCATGAAACTGAGCAACACTTCAGCAGAAAGCTAATCCTGCTCCAAAGTAGGAAATGCTCCAGTACAAAGCAGAACTTTTCTAAAGCTTCTGAAACAAAGTTACCCACAAAAATCAGGTGTAGGAAGTGAAGGTGTTGGAAACGTCAGTGCTGGAGTTACTGCGGCAGAATTAATTCACCTCTGATGCACAGATTGATCATGAAACCATCTGGAATCACTCCTTTGCTCCTGCCTTAGGCTCAGCACCAAAGGGGGAAGAATAAAGTAAATGGTACAGCCAGAACTTGGATTCTAACTTCCAGAAAGAACTCTTTGATTACAGCCTCTGTACAGAACACACACACACAGACGTGCATCACCCCGCTGGCAGAGGCTGTGCAGCTCAAAGAGAAAGATTCCTCCCCAAAACAAAGGCTGGCTCAGCTCTCCAAGACTGGCTCCCTATCAGAAACATCCCCCAGTCTCCTCCTGTGGTGACAAAGAGAAAGCAGCACCAATTGCACAGGAGCTGCTCTCAGACAAGTGACATTTAGCCCAGTGTTCCTCCCGTCACTGGCAGCCTTCCCCCGCTCCAGTGTGCTCACATTAATAAAGAATTCTGAGGTGAGCAAGAGCTCCTCGGAATATGTCAAGGACTGGGCGAGAAAAGCAGCATTAGGGAGGAAAATCCATTAGAAAAATGAAAAACAAGATCAAGCCAACCATGAATCTCACACTGCAGGACTACCAAGTTGCCTTATTAAATGGCATGTAGGGAGGAAAATAAATGGAAGGGGTGAAATTAGGAGAAGCACAGACCTAGGCAGTACTGAAGCACCTGAAAATCTCCAGGAATTCAAACAACATATTAAATATATATATATATATAAATTTAACTGTATTTCCAGGCATTTTCTCTACCAAATCCACACATGAACATACTTTTCTCGTGTGTGGGAAAAAAGAGAAGCTCTTATATTAAGGTATTTGTCCCAAAAACTTTTTTTCTTCGCTGTTTTCACCTATCAGACTTCCCTGTCTGATCCATCTTTCCCTCTCCTTCAAGGCTTTGGGTTCAGCAAGGATGTGGTCAAGAAAATCCTTGAATACTCACCTCAGAAATTTGGGCAGGAGATAAAAGGTTAGGCAGCCTGCAAAGTGCAGAGGTTCAAAAGTCTCAGGTGCTCAACTAAATCGAGAAGTGTGACCTTAATTAAACCATCAAATTGCTTTATGATTCAGAATCAAAGTACAGCGTGTCCCATCCTCTCCCATTTCCATCAAATACATGTCCAGGACATAAAGGGCTCCAGCTAATTAAGAAGGATTGCTGAAATCATGTAAAGCATCAGAAAAAACTCAGAGGTAGGGTCATTCATCTTAAAAGGGAGAATAAAAAATTAACAAAATCACTTCACAGGACTCGAGGGGAAAAAATTGAATTATGCCCATTCTTAACTTAAAATACTTTGCACTTAAAACTTTGCAGACTGGGGTTCCCAAATGGGAAATACATGTGCTTTGGACCCCAGGAAATACAGCATAGAATGCTTCACTATGTGCCTGTTCATTAACATTCATGAACATATTAATTAGAGCAATTCCTAACTGTGCTCACAGTACAAAAGCACTGCATACATTTAAAATTGACTGAAACCACATTAAAACTCTCAAATTTAAGGATGAGAGTTGCCAAGGTTCAGAGACCAAGGGATCAAAACAACTGGCTAAAAGTATTCCAAATAAAGCAATCTAAATATCAGATGTTGTTTTCCCTATACAAAGTTGAGTGCATTAATGAAGGTGTTTCCTATGAAAAGACATACAATAATTTGAGTCATTTTAAAGTAAAAGGTTAATGGATATAAATTAAAAAACTGGTAGAGACAAATCATCTAATTAAGCCTGGTGACATTTTGGGATTCAGTTGTAACAGAACTGCACCCATCAGGACCTCAGCAGCATCTAATTAATTTGTTTTCTCAGCCATTACCAACTGTGAGAAGGAAGTAAAGTTTCCCAATGTCCATGATGAACCTCATGTGAGGAGGAACCCAGGGATGTTTCCAGATCAGGGAAACAGAGCCTTGTGAGGAAGTTTGCTGAGATCAGAACAAGCCATTGCTGTCCTGCTCAGAAATGAGATGTGGACATGACCAGGAGCAGACCCTGGTGATGGGATCCAAATCCAAATAAAGAGTGGCAGCGACATAGGAAGAATCCCACTCCAGGAGCAGTTCTCTGACTCAGTTCCTACGTCTCCTCTTTGTTCTCCTCTCCAAGCCTGTGTTCTGGCAAGAAATCTCTCTCCCAGAGTGCTGCTGGCATCTCATCACTGACACACCCACTTCAAGCCAAGGCTTTCTTCATCTTAATGCAAAGAGATTCATTAGCAGAACAATGCCAAATGATCTAGTTGTCCTCAGAGGTGACCAAACCTTCCTACTGGATTTTTTATTTAACTGATTCCATTTATAACAACTCCAGATACCAGGTTCTCCCTGCTATCACCTGTTCTTTGCTCTACCACAGACCCCCTCAACGCCAGAAAAATGAATATATCTGTTTGATTAATGCTTGACTCTACAGCACCAGTCAGTGCAACTACAGAATTCCTTTATTTTTGCAGCTAAATATAGCAGTAGTTATATTTTCAGTTGCCAAAGCTAAAACAGTTTGCTTGGATTATTTATTCCAAAATAATCTGGTTAATAATTGCCCAGATGGAGATGATGTTGAGCTGGGGGTTGCAGCAGCTGAAATTAGATCCATTACAATAGTTCTCTCATTTCAACACCAAGCTAGGCCTGAGTTTTGTAACTGAAGCTGTGAAGCAGAATCCTGTTCATACACATAAAAATTGCCTTCCTAATCTTCACATTTCTTAAAACAAATCCTACTGGCAAAAATTTTATCTGGAAACTTGTGGAATTCCTCAGAGCGCATCATCCACTATCAAACTCAGTGTGTGAGGAAACGGTTCAGTTCTGGCCCCAGCAGAAATGTGAATGCCAGCCCTGTGCTTTAAGCTTTTCAAGATAGATGTGAATGCCCTGGGTCTGGTTAAAGGGATCTGTCACAGCCTTGTTTCACAGAATCCCAGATGGGTTTGGGCTGGAAGGGACCTTAAATCCCATCCAGTGCCACCCCTGCCATGGGCAGGGATACCTTCCACTGTCCCAGGCTGCTCCAAGCCTCAAAGTCCAACCTGGGCACTTCCAGGTATCCAGGGGCAGCCACAGCTGCTCTGGGCATCCTATGCCAGGGCCTGCCCACCCTCCAGAAAATGCAATTCCATAATCAAGGTTGTCATGGTATTTAAATGTTTCATGACAGTGTTTTTCTGGTGCTGTGCAGTTTAGAAATAACCAATTCCAGTCAGCCAATGAAGTTATTTGAGGCAGGGGCAAAGGATTTTCAGGTGCACCTGGTTGCAAATACCTTCTACACCTGAAAATATGCTGGTATTTTAAATTAAATCCATTGCACATGGTCTGTTCTATGCTTAGAAATTTCAGACTTCTCCTTGAAGAATACTGAGATGAATAAAAAACGTTGAGATACAGCTGAGGCAGGCTGAGTCATACCCCATTTTCCAGCCAAACCCAGAGCTGTGCAGCCACGTACCCTCAAGTGGCATGACCAGCTCTCTGCTCCTCCTGCCCCTCACCAGAATTAAGAGCTGCACCTCAGACACCCCAGCAATTTTCTGCTTGACAAACAGCACTAAGTGACAGAGTTTGCAAAGAGCACACGCAGAGCCACGGGATGCCTGTGTGCATAAATATAGATACACTTGGCTTGCTCTGTGAATGAACACCTGAAAAGCAGCAAGACAAGGAAGAATTAAGTTTTCAAGAACAGCATGAAATGCGCCACAAGAATATTCAGTATTTCCTCTGTTAAATGTACTGTGTTCCACACAAAACACAAAACACCGGAGTTATGCACGTTAAAGTTTCTAGAGGAAATCTCAAAGTTGGACTCGCCAATTTTTAATGCATTTTAACGTTCTGAGTATGTTGCCTACTTCTGACTTGTATCCAGAAAAAGAGTTTAACCTGGAGCCAGGATTCCATTAAAAAAAAAACAAAACCAACCAAACAAACAAAAACCCAACAAAACAAACAATAAAACCACCTGAAAATACTTAACCTCCTGCAAACTGACATAAAACTGCCCATTACACCTTTTCTTATTGGAACTTTAAATCTAAGCTGCAACAAATCAAAATAAATATTGGAATTTCCTGCAGACATACCCCCAACACGCCTCATTCTGAGCTAAGTTTGAAGGGTTTAAGTTTAGCTGTCAATGCTTTGAAGTAAACAAAATATTAAAGATTAATATTTTGCTATGGTTGTGATGTTTAGTCAGCTCATAAACACTTTATAAAGTCAGCTGGGTGCAAAGGCACAGAGTTCATCTGTAACATGATAGTTAACTTGAATTTTACTGGGAGCAATGATCAAAATTCAGATTATTTAAATCTGCATGAATCATGGCTGCAAACCTAGACCTTCTCAACACTTCTGATGTACCAGCAATTAATATCTTCTATATTGAGCCTATTCACCAGGTTGAGAGAATCTAAAATTATCCCCGTGCTAAGAGTGCTGATTTCTCTGTCTGCTGCACAGAAAAAACAGGAGATTTTTCTACTCCTCATCTGCAGGGAATCCTCTACCTGGTGCCTCCACGTCCCATATTCAAAGAGAGACTTCAAATAACATTCTGGCATGTCTCCAGCATTAAATCTGACACGGTCAATTCAGCAGGGAAATGCCAGATTTCACCGAGATGCTGAGGGGGTGAGGCTGGCAGTGCTGTGCTAATGCCCCTCCCTCTCCCTGCTTTTGTTGCAAATTATTTTCATCTGCATGTTTTCCTAACCAAATCTGATTCTGTCAACATATCCAGTGGGTTTACAATACAGGTACTGTTGCTGGAAATGTCAGTGCTCTAAATGTGATTCCTGATGTAGCCTCTCATAGGATATTGAGAAAGAGCAAAGTAAATTTATCCTTTCTATCTAAATGTCAGTTTAGGTGTAAAAAACCCTAAATATCTTGAAGGGAAGAAGTATGTGCACTGTGTATCTAATGTGATGACTTGGATAAGAAACAAAATTAAATCTGTTTTGTGTGAGAATACTGAACCCTACAGTGGAGGATGTCAACAGCCCCTCTGTAAAAGGAAATGTGTATTACAGATATAAATAATTTTACAAGACCCTTTTTATTGTAATCATAAAACCTCAAAAACATGATGGAATCAAAGCCATATTAGAGTTTAAAATACCATAAACCAGAAGCTATTACATCCCTGCCATACAGGATAATTTAAAGGAAGACATAATCACTAAATCAAAATTTATCTTGCATCAGTAATAGGAGAAATGTGTTTTCATCATCAACTCCCCATCCAAGATCCTCCACAAAAGTCAACAATGCTTCCATTTATAAAGAATATTGGAGGGAAGTTGGGGTGTTTGCATGGATAAATAACTGGTTAGGGAGATGGGGACTGAAGGTAGGATGGAGAGATGAGTGCCCAGGGCCAGCCAAGCCAGGAGCTGTCCTGCCCAAAAAGCCAGAATGAGTCTGGGAAAAGAGAGACTGGGAAGGTGACACTTTGTGGAGGAGACAAAGGAAGTCCAGGCAGCAATGCTGAGAGCCACCTGCAGGGATGTGCAGCTGGACCTTGCCTGTCTCAGTGTCTGAGCAGTCACCGTGATGGATGGCAGGCAGCGGGAGGAGATGTGGAGTCACGGACCCCAGGGGAACATCCTGGCTTTCCACACCAAATGATGGATACCTGCTGAATGCTGGCATGCAGGAGCAACAACGTGGGGCTGCAGCTATTAATGCTGTGAGGAAATTGGTTCAGGCTCCCTGACAGCCACTTAAGCAAAATAAAAGAACAGAAAAAAGGAAATCAAGTGTTTCTTTGTAACATCCACAATGCGAACTTGTTGCATGTAATTCTGATTCCCCCACCTCAACAAGTGTATCAGGGACTTAGAAAGGGTTCAAGGATGGGAAAGAAAGCTGAACCCTTCCAGTCAGGAAAGGGAGAAGAGTCACAGAGGGACGAGAGAGGCATGGCACAGCCAGAGCAAAGAGTGACAATCCAGCCTGGAGATCAGAGCATCCACAGCAGCTCCAGACAAACAGAGGCTGAGGACTTTCCTGCATGGCCTGTAATTAGGCAGAGGGACTTTGCTCCAAGACACCTTGAGTTCCCATGGGCCTGAAAGGGTTCTCAAAATCTATATGGAAGCCAGAGCTTCTGGATAGATCTCTGGCTTCCCAGCTGCCACAGCATGTGGAGCCTGAGAGAGCTTGCTGGAGAATTTTTATCACATGCTTGATCTAAACTCACATTGCCATGCTGCTTTCCAATGGAAGAACCCTAAAAAAGTAGGGAAATAGAAGAGAAGAACCCTTTATCTTGAGCTCAAAGCATTCCTGGAGGTGTGGGGGCAGGAACACTGGAAATGGAAAAGCAAAGCTCACACTCAGCCTTGTGGTTTTCCTTGGCCAGCCCCATCTCTGCAGGGAACTGGTTTGTGACTGCCCTGGTAAATCCCACCAGGACCCACTCAGACACTCTCTGGACCCAGCAGTGCCCCAGGCTGGTGCTGTCCCAGACCCTCCTCTGTGATCTCTGCCCCCAACCCTACCCCAAACTTCACCCAAGTGCCCTCTACGCTCTTTTAGGATTGGCACATCCCCTCACCCTTTTTGTTTATCCAGACAATTTCATGATCCCATCTGGGATCAGAGCATCTTCACCTGAGTCAGCACCAAAGGTTTGGTCAATCTACAGACATCTGAGAATGAACAAACACTGAGCCCATGTGAAACAGAGACAGCTTGGATTGCACATCCCCATCCAAGGATCTTCCCTTGCAGGGTCCCTGCCTCTCATAGCTCAGCATCTAAATTCTAGGCTAGAGGTTTCATTTGCCCAAGGTTACCCAGAAATCTTTAACAGAGCTCTGAATCAGACTCCAGTTTCATGTAAGACTTTAACTGCAAAGCTTTGCACAAACAGATTTGTTTTTCTTGGTTTCACTCTATTGTAAATAATAAACCTCCCTCTATAACACCTGAAAGCTTATTATGTGCTTCAGTAAAACTGCTCATAATTATTCAGTTATCTGATTATGTTTGCCCTTTTGTGTATTTGAGCACCTCAGAAAGACAGAAGGTATTAAAGCATTTACAAACCAGGCAACTCATTTATTTTCACATCATTTGCCCTCCCACACTGCATATTATTATAGCAATCAGTCACCTAAACTACAGGATGCCTCCCCTCCCTATATTTCTGAATGGCCAATAACATCAGCTGTAAGGAGCATTTCTATTGAACACTGATACTCTTGTTTGGACATGAAAACCCTGTGTCTGTGCAGATATAGATCCCCACGGAAGGAAACCTTGTTCCCTGAATGCTGGCTGAAACAAAAAAACCATCAGAAATGCTCGCAAGGAGCCTGAGCGTGACTGATAAGGGAGCTGTATAACTCTCCAGCAGCCCCTTGCCAACTCAATTCTGAAACATTCAGCTGATTCCAACTGCAGATTATGACTTTTCTCCAACCATCCCCATTTTCATCTTCTGCTGGAAATATTAATTTACCCAAAGCAGCAGAGAGGCAGCCCAGGACACCCAAACTTCGATAAATCACAGACGTTGATTTAATCTCACGCAAGCGAAGCTTCCTGCTGTCCTTTTAAAACAAACAAGGTGGACTCAGAGGCCTGCACATAATCACTGAATTACAAAGAACAGATGTGAAACATTAACAAGGAAATGCTTATGCTGGCAAGGAGCAAGGACTATAAAACAGCACGCACTGTACCGAGCCAAACTGGCTTTTCAATGACTCATACTTATGAGATTACAAACAAGAAGGAACAAAAATTAAATGGGTCATTTGACTGGGCCTAATACACTTTAGTTACTTTAAATTAACTGGTAATTGTGCCATTTCTTTCCCTTGTTCTTTTCCTTCTGACTTCTTGGTTGGAATGCCTTGATGAAGGGGAAATTGTTGCAAACCCCACACAATTCCTATCTATGCATTTTCCTATTCTGATTCATGATTAGTGCAAGCATTCCCTTCAAAACATGCACTCAATTCTCTGAAATGAAAGCACCCCTCCGTCAATTGCCTGTTCAACCGGTTACTACACCAAGTATGCAAAGGATTATTTTTTCTTTTTTCTTTTTTTTTTTTTTAACCAGCTCTACAAATATTTTATCCTGTTCATTCCCTGAGCAGCCTGGGATAGTGGAAGGTGTCCCTGCTCATGGCAGGGGATTGGAATGAGATGAGCTTTAAGGTTCCTTCCCACCCAAACCATGCTGGGATTCTGCAGTATTTCCAGGCCTGTTTCTCATCCTGCCCTGACAGAAGGGGAGAAAAGATCAGGAGATCAGGAGCCACTACTTGCAGTGGTAATAAGGGAGGATGTCCAAGCCATATCATGGGTAACAGAGGTGAAGAACCACTCTGAAGTGCAGAACAATGAAGGCTCAAATGCAAACAGCAATTGAAATTCATTGCATTTTAATTAACACAAAAACCCCACTGCTTGCCTCTCATACATACATATTTTCTATTTCTGTGCCTGCCCTACAAATACATCCTCATCTCTCAAGCCACTTCATGGTTTATTGATCCCATGACTCGGGTTGCAAGAAATTAAGAAGAGCTTTGCTCCTGCACCATTTGAGGGTCACATCACATTTGCAGGAGCTGGACATCCATGATCCCTGTGGGTCCCTTCCAGCTCAGGATATTCTGTGGTTCCAATAAAGGAACATGTGTGCTAAGGGGAGAGTGCTGCCAGTGAGAAAACAGGGTCAACTTCATACAAACAGAACCTTCCCACTTGTCTCTATCACAAGTACTTTGAGATGTTAATATTCTCTCCTGTTGTTGTCAAAACATATAAAAATTAATGCCTTAACTACTTGGTCGTAAGGACCCAAGCAAGATTAACACACTCAGTTTGAAAAGAATCATAACCTAGATGGAGCACACTGGGAAACTTCACCTGCTCCAATTGCTGATGAATGGATCTACTTAGGTTTTTTTATTCATTTATTTTTTCCTAATTCTCACAGAGATACCCATAGGTTAAAGCAGAATTCCTCATCATGGCCAACTTGGATTAACTTTTTGAGAGCACTGGAGACAGATTTTCTTCCTGTTCTCCACTGGGAATGAGAAGTGAATGCCTTAATGTTTTACAATGACCACTGCTGGGGGAAGCAGCACATCATCATTTGATAAATTCTGGCAGTGATTATTTCAGCATAGCTATTAAAAATTCAGGCTTTATTTGCAGAGTCTCTCAGGCTCCCATTAAAGAGCCCTCCTTGTGCCTTCATCTCCCAGAGTGAAGAGTCCTTCAGCATCACATCACCCCTAAGCACTCATGCCCACAGAAGTCAAATTAAATCACTTCATGCCTTTTTTCCTTCGACAGAACGGGCAATTCACTTTTGTTTTACAGCAAATCCAGCACCCTCAAATCACTTCTGTGTCTCTTCCCAGCACAATGTTGAAATTCCAGTCAGATTTTCCAGCTCAGGAATGATCTTGCCACTACTTCCTATGGAAATACCCCCACTTGTGGGCCCAGGCTGATGTTGCCTTGTATTTACTATTGCACATTTCCACATAGGCCTGTTCTTAAGACCACTAGAGAAATTGCAGACAAATTTGACTGGTTGCAGCCTTTTAGACTGATAAATTTTGGGCAATAAGGGAATTAACAGATCATTATGTTTCATACTCTTCATAAAGAAGAGCACTGGAGCAGTTGAGAACTGGAGGAAAATTCCCTTTACCAATCTGAGGGAGCAGCACAGGGAAGAGACAGAAGGTGATGGAAAGAAAGGAGCAGTTGGGGGAAAAAAAAGCTGAAGTAAAAAGTAAAAACCCTGTTTTGGATCATTGTTTAATCACATTTATAGTTAAGAGTAAGAACCAGCATCTCACAGCCAAATTATGGCCCTAGTGAGGAACTCCCCTGCCCTGTATTGCAGAAATGCTCCTTTACCCTTCCCAACCCAAATCCTGATATTCATAAACCTATTTGAACAGAGTTTTAAAATCCATTATTTCTGTTCAAATTTAGAGGAACTGTTGAAATAAAATGGCAGGAAAAGACACAAAAAGCAACCTCCCAGCTGCAGTGGATTTTCCAGCTCAGTTTCAATGCCAAGTTTTTTAATTTGCTCAAGGCTAAGAGAGCTGAACGCTTCACATTTCAGTGCTTCTGCAGCTCCTTTCACACCTAAGCTGCAGTAAAATGCACAGAATGATGGTAGCACCTGTGTCATTCAGGGTACATTTTCCCTACTGGCACAAATGCACAGTGCCATTCAAATTAAGACTTCACACCAAGATGGCAGATTTCCCAAATCACACTCTTAATCTCTCCTATCCACTTGACAGAAAAGAAAAGATAATTAAAACCCACTATTGGAACAATAACAGAACATTCCATGTGTACAAGGAGAAGAATTGATGTACAAAGACCAGAGAGAAATGGAAAACATTAAAAAACAAATCTAAAAAAATTAAAGTGCTCTACTAACAAATTGGTTTCTGCAGAGAGGTCTACAGGGCATTAACTTTCAGGGATCACAGCACTGGTTTTCTCACAGAAGCAAAGCAGGTATTTACAGTCATTACAGGGATCCCTCAGCACATTGAATTATGCAGCTGGCACAGCACAAGACAGGAACAAGTAGGTGTTGTGTCCATCAAGGCCATGGACATGACCCCCAAGCAATTCCTCCATAAGGTGTAAAAAAATACAGTAGTTGAGACATCAAATTGTTAATAATAATATAATAGATGTCCATTTTATTATGAGGTACCAGAGAGAATGACAAAGCCCCTCACGAAGTGACCCAGGATGTGTCCTAAACATCTCATATGACAATTCCTGAAGCAGAAGAGAGATGACAACTTGTTTTTACTGTCTTACCCTGCAGAGGTGGAAAAAAAAGGCTCATAAACCACCAGGCCAAGCAATATCTGCATGAACCACCTGGTGTGTAGGGGACATCACCTTCAGGCAGGCCAGAAATCAGTGTGGGGAACAGGACAATCAAACTGGGTCACCCCTGTTAAAGTGCCCTGGTGCTTCCTTTCTCCACCTTTTCCTGCTCTAGACCCTGAATGGTTTCAGGAGCAGATGAATGATTTGGCTGATCACATGAACCTGCTGATCCCATCTCCTTCAGGGGAAGCCCAGGGCACAGATCCTCCACCCTGGGGACACGTTTAACACCGGGGAGCTGAAGGACGCCAGTCTCTGGGAGCACCACTCTGCCAGCCAACAACTTCCATCTCACCAACCAGCCCAGACCTGCCTTGGTTTCTGGGATATTATTCCCAGGGAGCCAAGGGAATGCACAGCAGGCAGCACAGCTGATGGACAGTGCTGTGTCAGGCCCTGAGAGTTCAGCACTCTCTTCCCCTTGCAGATGTTTTCAAAGCAGTGATGTGCCCTGAGACAGCCAGGGGGGAGGACAGATGCTGTCACTTCAGGGTCAAGCCTCTCTTGACCAAAAATCATGTCACTTCTCAGTGACCAGCTCTGAGGCCAAGATAAAACTGTTTCAGCAACTGCTCTTTTTTAGCAGTGAACAGTGTATTTCCTGCTGTGGCTGGAATATGTGGAATAATCACAGTTACCCTCTGCCAAGGGTGATCTCCATGGTCTGAAACGCAGTGAATTTTGTGGTAATCAGATTCTTCTTTGCCTATTTCTGCTCTTCTCTATTTATTTTTGGAGGAGCATTACCAGCATGAGTAATTCCGCAGGGCTGGGACAGGGGAGTCAGGCAGGATGAGAAGGAATAGCAGACAGGGATAATTGGTACAACAAACTGGCACAGCCCAGCTCCAAATCAGGCTGTGCTGAGATCAAATCCATGCATCCCAAATTTACCCAGCAGCCACACATCCCTGACTAACATCATCCTGGGGAACCACAGAAGGAGCATGAAGCTGTTTCTGTTTGCACCTACCAGCTATAATATGAATTCTTGGATAAGTCAGGGCAGAAGCAGCCTTTAAATCACACTGTCCACCCTGGCTGGGTGACACAGGTGGCCTTGAACACCAGCTGCCCATGTTGCAGGATGCTCTGCCTGGAAATGTGGTCAAACAACTCCAACACTGAGCAAGGCTGCCAGTGGTGGGCTGAGATGTGGTGTTGAATTGTGCTGAAATCAGTCTGGCTTGTCCTGACAGAGAGGTAAAGATATGGTGAGTATCATCTGAAATTGGTAAGCTGACCCAGAGACATCTGACAGATGTCAGTCCTATAAAGTCCAGTCCACTTTCCCTAGAGTAGGCTCTTTATATTCCCCCTTGGAGCATGTGCAGATTCCTCCCTTGGGTTTTGGGGACAGTCCCCAAGGATCCCCCTTGAGGCTCAGTGAAAGATTTGCCCCAGAGCTTTGGTCTGGGTGAGTTGCATCAATCTCTGATGATTGGTTCTTTTTGCTGGTTTTAATAGAATTGCTTTATCATTGCTTTGCTATTGCACACTACCCAATCTTATACCATAATAACAGTTCCAGCTTTTATGCCGTGTAGCAAAGAATTCTGATCACAATTGTTTGTCTTATTTGTCATAACCATTTTATAGAAATAGATCTGATTTGCCAGCATTAATCCTGCAGGACAAAGTGACTTAAACCATTGACAAAGGCCTGGGTCTAGGGCTGGATCCAGCCACCCTCAGGCTCCTGTTGAAGGAGGAGTTTAGAAAGCCAAGGGGTACTTTCTGAGCCTTGTGACTCACCAGGAGCTTCTCTCAAAGTTTCTAGCTCCCACTCTACCCACGACAGCCCCTCCTCACTGTTTCCCTCTGCTGCCAAACAATCATTGAAGGGACCAAAGCCTTCCCTGCCTCAAGCAAGCTCAGGCAAAGAACAAATCAAAATTTCTGACAAGCGGGCTTGCAGTGACACAAAATGTTACTTCTCTTCCTTCACAGGGAAGGAAGTTCCCTTCCTTCTCACTCCTCTGCCCCTTTATGCTGGAATAGAGCCCTGGGAAGTTTCCCAAGTTACAGATTTCTCATCATCCCCAAGTCACAGAAATCAGAGGGAATGTTTGAAGAACAGAACTTCACGGTGGGCTGATATTTATAATACAAACACCAGGCAGTAATTGGATTTATAGATGTATATACACACACATATCCACTGCAACAAATTGTGCTCAGCTGAACAGCAGACTCTGTTTGCCAGCTCAAATGTAGAGCCCAGCTGCAGCACTGGTCATGCTCCCACACCCCAGAGATGCATATCAAGTGTTTGGTATTCTCTGTGTCCTGCTCTTTTCTCTCAGAAGAAGAATGCTTATGCTCCACTGCAACCAAAATAAGCTCAAGACTCCTAACAAAACTGTAAAGGTGATCAAAATATGTAACAGAAACTAAGAATAGCATAATGAACACTTAATTCCAGTGGAAGAAAAGAACAAGGCACACATCCCTTTCTTTCTGCATACGGAAGTACAGGAGTGCACAGAACTTGCACTGTCTACTTAAAAAATATTTATTAGCTACAATCCTGCATTTCCCAGAATGGTTTGAGTTGGAAGGACCTTAAAGCTCATCCAGTGCCACCCCTGCCCTGGACAGGGACACCTTCCACTGTCCCAGGCTGCTCCAAGCCCCAAAGTCCAACTTGGCCTTGGGCACTTCCAGGGATCCAGGGGCAGCCACAGCTGCTCTGGGCACCCTGTGCCAGGGCCTGCCCACCCTGCCAGGGAACAATTCCTGCCCAATATCCCATCCAGCCCTGCCCTCTGGCAGTGGGGAGCCATTCCCTGTGTCCTGGCACTTCAAACTCTTGTGAAATGTTCCTCTCCAGCTCTGTTGGGACCTCTTCAGGTACTTCAAACTCTCTTTGGAGGCTTGGCAAGGCTCAGTAATACCTACCACTAGTAGCACTAATAACAATAACAACAACAAGCCCAAATTTCCATCATGAATAGTATGAACCAATAAAAGCAGTCTCAAGTATTTAATGTTTACTGGGAAAACCTTCCCCAGAAGATCATTAACAAAATGTTAATCTCCACCTAATGCTTTACAACATCAGCCATTAATAAATTATGTGTACAGCAGGAATTAGCTTTAGCATAATATTCTCAAATGACACATGCCATTCCTAAATATTTTCAGCAAGGGAGTTCTTAATTTTGTTGAAGGGTCGAGTTTTTCGATAGGGTTGGTTCGTTACTGTTGGTTGATCTTTTGGAATTTTTATTTTTGGTTGGTTGGGGTTTTTTAGGCTTGGGATGGGCACACAGGAATTCACACTTTTGGAGAGCAAAGAGCCCATCTGATGGATTCTGTAATTTCTAATACTAGAAACTCTTTGGCATGAACAATTTTTACAAATTGATCTGAGTTTAGCTGGGATAGCAACAACAGAAAGCGCATCTGTTTTAGAATGAAATTCCAAGTGCCATCAAGAGCTGTCTTTGAGGAAGAGCTACGAGCTAAAGCAGCTCCAGGTCTCATCATGCCACACATATGGTTCTCATCCCTGGAAATTGTTCTTCTTTGCTAAAGCACACATATGTGAAAATAAAACACACATGCAAAGACTGCCACCAGGAAAAACCCTGCTTAGTGCCCATTCCCACTTCACCAGGTGTTTGAAGGGTTCCTGGTTGTGGGAGGCCTTGAGAAAGCTCTCGAGCCCATCTCACTAAACAGCAAATCAAAATACTTGTTTATAATTCTCATTACTAGGAGGGAAGATTTCTTTAGCCAGGGATCTCTCTACACTGACTGGAACGGCCTCAGTTGTTACACAGAGGATTCATGGGTGTATGTGTTAAAAACAGTGCAACTGATGCAATAAACACATTTAAATTGAGCTCTAATTCTTCGAGATACTTCAACACATTCAAATTTAGCTCCGATTTTTTAGGTGACGTCGAGCAACAGCAATGCCACATCTGAGACTTAAGACCTGAAACAAACCATTCCTCTGATTGCCACAGCAAGTCCCAAGCAGCAGGGAACTCCAGCAGCAGGGAATTCTGCCATGGAGGTGAGGAAAGGGTCACCTGGGGTTGATCCCAGCTCCCAGCCACTGGCCCAGACAGCAGCTTAGAATTTCTCAGATCATCTTCAGCTCACTGCTGAAGCTCCTGCAGCCCTCCATGCACACACTGCGGGGTTCCAGGCACTGTGGGGTGATTATTCCCCACCCCTGGATGGGGCAGAGCTTTTCCTGACCCCTCAAAACACACAGAGGGGCTCCTCTTGCTGCTGCACCCACAGACAGCCCGTGGATGAGGAATGCTCCTAAACTGTGCCAGGGCTAAACAATCTGGCCACTGCACACAACAGGAGGAACAAATTAGGACAGTTCCAAGATTAATTTTTGCATGTGATTATTAATAGCAAGCAATGCTGGCAGTTACTCACTGCAGCCTGTGGGGAAAATTTCTCTTGGGCAATAACTCCAGACATTGCTGAAAAATCTGAAACATTGCACACAGCATGAAAATATTGAACTTGCCTCTCTTTCTGCAAACAGACTAAAAGGAATTATCAAGGACTCCACTGGTGAGAAACAACGGTTTGTGATATATAATGCCACAGAACACCAGGTAGTAACAGCAGAAGAAAAGGAAATCTGCTGCTGGCTTTCATTGCTTGCAGACTCAGAAGTTGCTGGTGAGAAAAAGTGCTGACAATTTTAGCACTGGGTTTGTCCACAATGGAATTTTTCATTAAAATAAATGAAAACTCAGAGAAGAATCCCAGAGGCTGGAAAAGCCCTCCAGGATCACCAAGTCCCAGCTGTGCCCAGTGCCCACCTTGTCCCCAGCCCAGAGCACTGAGTGCCACCTCCAGCCCTTCCTGGGACACCTCCAGGGATGGGCACTCCAAAGCTCCCTGGGCAGCCCCTGCCAAGGCCTGAGCACCCTTTCCATGCAGAAATTCCTGCTGCTGTCCAAGCTGAGCCTCCCCTGGCCCAGCTTGAGGCCGTTTCCCCTTGTCCTGTCCCTGTTCCCTGGCTGTCCCCTCCTGTCAGGTGCAAAGACATTGAGGAAGCCAACAGAGCCACCAGATGGACAGGGATGTCCAACAGCACCCTCCAGGAAGAAGCCAACCAGAGCCTGGCTATGGAAAGGCTGTAGGCATTAAAAAATAAAATAACAGTAAAAAAAAAAAAATACCATAAGCTTTTGACTTTATCAAGACTGGGAGCAAGGAATAGAAGAACACAGAGCAATGCCACCTAAATTTACTGAAAAATTCCCCCACTGTTAAATCAGAAAATAAAATGTGTTACTTATTATAGAAAAGTATGACTCAAAGTCCTCTAAGTGATCCTTCAAATAAAAAAAAATTTAGTCTGTTCTAGAAGACGACTTGTCACTTGTTACATTCAGCCCTGTGAAATTCTTCCTGGCTGAGAATTCCTATAAAAATGATACAATATGGGGGTTTTTGGTCACTTATAATAAGAAAATAACTTCACTTTTCAGACAGGCGAGAACAATTTTCCTATCTGTGCTGCAACATCCCCAGATGCAGTAAATGGAAATTTTCAGCAGCATGCACTCAGCAGAAAAAGCAAAATCATCCAATAAAGCCAGACATCTAACGACAGAAGTGGTGGAGTATTAATTCCTCCATGCAAAGGTATGAAAGAGACTTTTGCCTACCAAAATGGTTCATTTCAAACAAGCAGCAAAGGAAATTTTGTGGACTAACAGATGTTTTAACAGATCATAAAAGCCAGACATACTTTACTGCCATCGAAACCATCAATGCTTGAAAAGGCGCCTCCACAAGGGAGGATCCTTCCCACACTGCCCAAGGAATGTTTAAGTAATGGTAGAGGTTAAAAGCCACCACCCTCACTGCAAGCCCAAATCCCTGGGACAGGGAAAAGCACAACCTTTTCCCTGGAGACATCACTGCAGGGGCAGCTGCGGAGCACCAAAGGCGTCCCTGGATCCGCGTTTATGAGCCGCGGAGTCGGAATTAACTCCACGTCCTGTGGGAACATCTGTGCCTGTTGGAAGCCAGGGCACAGGGAGTATTTCCCTGCCTGTCCTGACAAGCCCTGATTCCCAGGAAAACACTGCTTTTGACCTTTGTCTGTGGAGAGGACTTCCAGGGCTTTGGGATGAATTGGAATCTATGAGTGTGTAAAATGGATAGTGGTGTAGTTTATCACAGGGTGAAAAATTTGGAGGTTTGGGTTTTTAGTATGGAGGTAAATAGAGGACAAAATGGAGGATTTTGGGCATTATCTGAAATCCTGCTTCTTCATCTGCTCCATTTCCTGCAGTGTTGGTGGCACAGAGTGACTGGCTGGGGAAAGTCACAGCGCAGGTGTTGTGTGACAGACAAAGAGTTAGTTATTGGTAGAAAAGTAGAAATAAAGTACGTTTTAAGAGTTAATTGGACGAAACAGCTTTAAAAGACCTTGTAACTGTACATCTTGTGACCTTTTTGCTGTCCTCTCCTTGTGTGCTAAGTCTGGTGTAGATGGTGCGCAGAGCTTTTGATAAGATAAAAAATAAACAGCAACCTGAAGACTGAAAAAAGTCATGTTTGTCTCTCAGTCCTGGCACAGAACTCTTATTAGGGGTCTCCCACATGTGCCAGCCTCCCTGGTTTAGCACAGCAGCTAAAACACACAACTCACAATGGCCAGAAGGATAAATTACTCCTGTTAACTCAGCCTTTGGGATCAAACACACATCCTGGGCCTGGCTCTCCCCACACCAAGAACACATCAAGGCAGGGAGAGAGAGCTGTAATCCAGGGCTGAGTTAACCAGGTTTGAGGGGGAAGGAGAGCAGAAACATTCCCTTTCAATGTCTGTACTTCCAAGCAGAGACAACCAGCAGCCCGCCAAGCAGAGGATGGCAGTGGATCCTCCCGCAGGGTGGCAGGACCAGGATGGGCCAGGGCCTCTCTGCCTCTTGGAACCTTTTCCAGAGCAGAATCTCAACCACGAGGCTGTCAAAAAGATTCCCAGGCAGGTACTCCTGCTGCAGAAACCCCCCAGGTAAGCTGGCTCTGCATTCTGCTCCTGCTAGACAAGGGTCACACTCATGAAGGAGACCTGCAGCCATTCCAAACACATTCCCTCCCTCTCTGCTGGGAGCAGCTCTAGGAGGTCACACTGGCCACAAGGACCCTTCTTGGCCTAATTAGGATTTTGTCATTACTGGTACCATCAGACTTGGATCATCACATCACCAGGGCAGGGTATCTGGGAGGGACACTCACCCTGAGAAATGTATTTTTCAGAAAATATTGAGCATAAATCTTACACTGGCTTCCATGGCACTAAACCAGCTGCATGTGCAGGAGAGAAAACAGTCAAGGGCTGAGTGTTGAAACCAGCTGGGGCTCTAACAGCATCCTCCTCACCCTCAGAAAACTCAGAAAATCCATTTTTCAAATTTCTACCTTTCTGTAAGTTGTGGTTGGAACTGTTCAACATATTCAAAATCTATAAGTGTGAGGGGGAGAAATGAAAACAGCTAAGGACACACAGGAGGCTGCATGATCACATAAGTTGTATTTCCACAAATAAAATAAACCAGGAGACCATGAGGCAGGAAAACAAGAAAGACCACAGGGGGATAGAGTGGCCAGAAACCATCTTATTAAATCAGTTTTGTTATGAACAGGGTGAGCTCAAGGCCTGTTGAAGCCTGAGATATATTCCATGGACTTATCTGACACTGAGCCTGTACAGCTGAAAGAGTAAATTTGAAGGCTGTGGTTTGCCAGTCTAAAGTAATCATATTTTTCTGGCTTCAGATCCCAATGAACTTATATTGTTCACTGTCAAGTTATATAGAAAAAAAATATATCAGAAGTTTCACAAAATTAGATAAAATTAGGTCTCAATTAATGCTCAACTGAGTTTTTTTCTGAAGCTTTATTGGCCAGATTTTCACATCAAATAACCCATGACATGGAACTGAGGATTCAAAGGAAAAGGGAACATAATTCCATGACTTGCTGTTATGCCAAGCACATCAGTAGAGCAGCAAGGATCAGGAGTCAGACTTTCCCAACCCAGCCAAATCAAATCCTCTCCTTTCTCAGCTCTCAAATGGAAGCCAAACTCCCCTTTCAGAAGAAAAAAGAAAAGTGTTGCTGCCACACACATAAATTAGTGGTCACCTTCAGTCTGCTCCAGATTCCCCATGCTGAAGCCTTCAAGGAAATTATCAACTTTCCTTATCACGAGCACCTTCGTGCCCCAGCAGGTGAAAAGAAGAAACAACTATTGAAAAACATAAAACCAAAAAAGTAGTATTATATCCTAAAACTAACAAATGCTCCCTTTCTTTTAATTGAGACATCTCTTTTCTCCCCGCACCAAAAAAATCCTCAAAACATTCAGATCAAAGGAAAAGCTAAACAGAAAAGAAAGGAGAAATCCTAAATTTTTAATCGTGGATCCATAGATTCCAGGAGAAATAGCATGAAATGTAACAATGGTTTATGGCTGTTACTTTCTTCCCCCAAGCACGTGCACACAGCTTGTTTTATTAAAAAAAGGGGGGAAAAAATCAAAACAAAAAACCCCACCAAACAAAAAAAAAAAAATGCAAAAAAAAACCCCAAAACCCAACAACAATAATAAAACATGCTGAGTTTTCAGGAGCTTTTTATACTTCTGTTTCACTGGTCTTGACAATGTTTCATATAGAAAAAGAAGCACAGTTTCTAGAAAAGGCCTCTAGGGGTTACCAATATGACTCATCCAACTTGGTTAATAACTAATAATTATGATAACAGCAATGATAAAAATAATAACCACAATAATATTAGTAATAATAATAGCAGCAATAATAATATTCTTTCAACCTGTCTGTTTACAAACAATGAGGAAAGCCTACCAGCTTCCTCAAGAGAATAAACAAACCAGGTTGCAAAACACACCAAACAAACTCCCAACACTTTCTTTTTGACAAAGTATAGTTTAGCAAACCCACCTTTTAAAAACTGTTCCACCAAAACAATAAGTGATTGCTAATATCTATGTCTATATAAATGTCCTAGGAGCAAAACCATAAAAAAAGCATTTAACAAAAAGCAAGCAAAAAGCAGGACACACATTTTTTCCTCCATGGAAAAAGGCTGCAATCTTTAGGACGACACAAGTGACAGGGAATGGTGCAGAAGGTTATGTGGGTGTTAACGACGATCAGCATTCTAAAACAGCCAAAATGGAGCTGAAGCCATTTAAAGGCCCAATAAAACAGGAGGAAAACACCAGTGAAGGACCAGTCAAACCCAGCAAAGGGACCTGTAAAGCATCACCAGGGCAGAAAGGGTTTGTGTTGACTTTCCCCACAGTTCAGCAGGTGTTACCTCTGGGAAGTGTCCCTTGTGTCTCTCCCTCTCATCTGCCACGTTGCTAACATCTGGACAAATACACAGATTTCCAAAACAAAGGCAGGCTCAGAACACTGCAAACTCAGACTTATTTGGAAAAGATTACGCCCAAGTGCTTCAGCAGCTTAAATTGTTGCTATCCAAAATGCAAACGTTCACCCAAAGCAGAGCTCTGCCAAAGAGCCTTTAAGGCTAACTAAAGAAGTGCTGGGGTGCCACCTCTGATGCCACCTGGTCCCCTACACAGCTCACATCTGTACATTTAATTCTAGTGTCCTTTGCAAGGGAACCAAACCACCCTGCTTGGTTCCTAATTCCATTTTGATTTCTAATTTCAAAAACCCAATCCAAGACAGTTCTTTGGTTCAGCTGTGCTGTTGAGTCTGTGTCCATGCTCCTTCCCTGCAGAAGAAACATGGCTTTGCTTTGGCACTGTGAGTTTTTAATTTTCTAAAGCCTAGTATTTTCCTCCTTTGTATGGCCATCCATGCTTTTTACCAAAGAAACAACAGAGATATAAATATGTGCAGTAAGCACAGGAATGATTTTGTGCAAGACACTTTTCCTAGATAACAATTTTTTCTCTTAGACTGAATAGAACAACCTGGGGTGCTCAGATCAGAAGGCTCCCTCATGGCACCCCTCCAACAAAAACATCTGAGCCTCAGCTCCACTCCACACCCTGGTCAAGGTTTAGGTGAAGGACAGGGGAAGAGCTTGGGTCCCCACAGTGACTTTAGGCTGTTTCAGACTGGAATCTGGGAGAAGGAGCACAAACAGCCCTTCAAGGCAGTCCTGGGCCTGAAAAAGCCTGAGGAGAAGGCCTGGGAAACAACAGAGCAGAGAAAAATTACTTACACTGGAGAAGTAGGGAGGAAGCTTTCCAAATGAGCAGTGATGTTGATGAGAAGCAGAAATTAACTGAGTTTGGGAGAGTTTTGTCATGGTTGTAAGAGATCCAAGCACCTTCCCACCATGGGCTTCTGCCAGGAGACACTTTGTGTGTCTCCATGAGAGAGGGGTGAGGATCCCACCACCAACACCCCCAACCTGCCCAAACCCCAGTCCCACACCCCCCTTAGAGCCAGGGCCAGAGGGCAGTGCACAAACAGCCCGGCCCTCAGTGCCACCACTTCCATGGCACTCTGTGTGTCTCCTGGAACTGAGCCCTCTCACTGTCCCAACTCCTCTTTCAAACTACCCCAAGTCCCCATCTCTACTGAAAAAATCCCAGCGGACCCCATCCTTTCCCCACTCATCTCCCAGTAATTTCAAAGGTGCCTTTTTGGGCTTCTTTCTGCCCAATGTGACCAAAATCCACCTGAAGCCCTGCAGATCCCCTGCCCTTCCCTAACAGCAGTGTCCAACCTCTGACAGATGGCCTTTGAACCAGAACACAACTCAGGAGATTCATCTGCTCTCCAGCTGGACTTTGGTCAGAGCTTTCAGGCACAAACTCACCAAATTCCTCTGCTGACACACACTGCACCCTGCTCATGTCACACGTTCCATTTCAGGGCTCCAGGGATACACAGAGCTTGCTCCCAGTTTCAGTTTAGGTACCAACATCTGCCACAATAATATTTTCATTCATGGTTCCAACTTCCTCTTCCTCAGGTTTTATCCATATTTTAAGTCTAAAAAGGAGGCATTTGGTGCTGACTTGACAAACTTATTTGTTTTAAGGCCTGGATTTAATTTTTGGGAGCTTCCTCTTTTTAAATTAGGACAAGGCCTTTGCTATGACAGCACTGGATCACAAAATTATTTAGTGTGGAAAAGACTTCTTAGGTCATCAGGGCCAACAATTAACCTAACGCTGCCAAATTGAGATTATACTTTCTTTAAGGAAGGAGCCACTCTTAGCCAGCTTCCCAGGGATGCTCCTCTTTATTCTTTTTTAAATCATATTTTCTTTAAAGATCATTGGCAATAAATATATGACCAAAAATGCTGTGCAAGGATTACTAACAAGGGTAAAGAATGAGGCTGGGGAGAAAGAATGCTCAATCTATAGCTGTTTTACACTGCAGGGCTGCAGTTAGAATTTGCCCATCAAAAATGGATGGTGTTGTGCCTGTGGGCTGCAAGTCTCAGCTAAACTGAGTAAAGAAAGTGATTTTACTTTTGATTCAAGATTTTCTTGCATTATTTTCCCCTTCTTTAGTAAGAAGGAGCAGCCTTGTGAAGCAGCACACCTTTTATAATTTCTTTTGTTCAAAAGAAACAAGAAAGATCAGGAAGGCCCCCGGACTTCAGTTTACATTTCCACAGCTGTTGGCAAGTGGTGATCTCGATGGCATTAAAAAAAAGTAAAACAATTTCCTCCCAGCAACTTCCTCAGTAACAACCAACAACAGCAAAGCATTATTTTCACCATACTCATCAATTTTCTGGTTCTTCACTTGTGCACTCTGAAAAGAATCCAAACACCTAAGTCAAGGATGTAGTAGGAAAAGATTTGATGGTGAAAAACACGTCAGCATTTCAGCATTGCTGGGACAAAGCAACGTAAAAGTGTAAAAAGTAAAAGACTCAGATTGCAGATGACATCTCTGGGTTTGAATAATTCATTCTCTTGCCGTGTGCTCTTTTAAACAAAAATGTGAACAAACTGCAGCTCACTGTGCTGCTCGAGCACCAACACCACTGCAACACAGACCTGGTGTTAGTGGCTTGACTATTAAGGTTAGAGGTTATACCTGTGGAAAATCCAAATTTTCCATCTAGATAATATCTAATATTAAACCTAGGAATGCTGAAACCCTCCTTCTACGAATATTTAGCACAAGCTGCTACCTCAAGTTCAATTTCTCAACTTCCCAACAGCTTTTCTCATTGTTGGAAAAGGGATGCAGGTATCTAATTATTATACCCACATTCCTAAATTTTGACACCTTCAAAACACAAAATGCTTGGAGTGATTATTCTTCATTTAAAAAAAAAAAAGCTAATTCACAGTATTTCAAAAGAGTTATACCCTCAAAATTATCAGCCAAATATCACTGGAAAGATCCATTACATTATTCTTATCTTACTTAAAATCTTAAGCACCTTGGACAGCTTTCCCTCCCAAAAAAAAAAAAATAGGAAAACTGGTATGGTGTTTGAAAAGGCTGAAAAAGCACAAAATAAAAGGTAGGAACAAATGGCAGAGGAAGTGTGTTCAGGTTTGTGTCATGCAACGCACTCCCAGGATCACCCACAAAGGGGATGGGACAGTGAGATGGCAAATTTTGCATCAGAACATGGTTTGAGTTTACACACCTTTGCAGCTGAACCACACGAAATCCTTGTAAGGTTCTACTCAAACCCTCAGAGATGTCAGAAGTGGGGACAATCGCTGGATAGCTGTGACAGGCTGCCAGTGGCATTGGGATGATGGAAAGGGAGGGCAGCACCCATTGGGTGGAAGAAGATTCACCCATTTTTCTTAGAAAATATTTCAGCTTTCTCCCAACAGACATCTCTGAAGCCCTAAAATCCATCCCTAACCAGCTGCAGGAACACTTGGCTGGATGGCTTGAACAAGACTAAGTAAGATCTCTGAAAAACAGTTTGCATTTTCTGAGGGAGAAGGGCATTAATGACCTCCAGCCCAGCAAAATTTAAAAAAAAATTACATCTTTTCAAATCAAAAGACAGGACCCACCTCCAAATAGATACTCTTTTTTGGCTTTAATAATCTATTTGAAGGAAAACGCAAAAAGCACTTTCACTGAATGCATCTCTCAATAGAAAGAATGATTCACTTTATGACATGATAGAGAAAAAGACCNATACATATATATAAATATATATCATATAATAGTTGTATATAATCCTTGGGATTAGCCAGCAGCTTTCACAGAATCACAGCAAGGTTGGGAGAGACCTTCAAATGGATCAAGCCCAACCATCATCATCCCTGGATCACGTCCTCAAGTANCAAGGAGTTAAAAAAAAAATTCCTGGGTGCTCTGCCATTGCTCAGGTACAAGATGCTGCCCTTGGTTTTAAAAGTTGCAAAGGGGTTGATTTGCCCCTGGGAAAGCCAGCCCTGAGATCCAGCAGTGTTTGTCGTGCAGCTTTCAGATTTAGGTTCTAAGCTAAGACTGAATTGACAAGGCTCAAAATATCTTTTAAAGACTGAAATTAACTATTCTTTTTTTATTCCTAGAACCCTGTTTTGAGCTGGAAAGGACCTTAAAGCCCATCTCATTCCACTCCCTGCCATGGGCAAGGACACCTCCCACTGTGCCAGGCTGCTCCAAGCCCTGTCCAACCTGGCCTTGGACACTGACAGGGATCCAGGGGCAGCCACAATTTCTCTTCCTCTACTCTTACAATGACTTCAAAGCAAAATTTCCCCCTCCAAGCTAAGGCTCCCCACTACATCTCAGGGACATAGAATGTTTGCTGCCAGAATCCAGAATAAATCCCGTGCATACACCTGGCTCTGTTTTTCTGTTTTACATTCTTTATTAAATAATGACAATCATAAAGGAAAGACACATCTACTCTAACATATACATATATATAAATATATATCATATAATAGTTGTATATAATCCTTGGGATTAGCCAGCAGCTTTCACAGAATCACAGCAAGGTTGGGAGAGACCTTCAAATGGATCAAGCCCAACCATCATCATCCCTGGATCACGTCCTCAAGTACCACATCCAGATACCTCTTGAACACTTCCAGAAATAGTGACTCCACCACTGAACTGGGAAACTCATTCCAATGCCTGACTTGTCTTTCAGGAAGATTTTTTTTTCCCCCCTCGTATCCAATCTTGGCAGCCTCTACATCATATTTTCTTCAGCAAGGAAGAAGGATTTCATACATCCAAAGCAAGCTGAGCTCTGTGATCTACTCCCCCTGAAGACATCCCTTCTTCCTGCCCTTTTCCCTGGAGACTCTGATTTATGAGAAAACAAACCAAGTATTTCTCACATTCCAGGATAAGCACTCCTCCAGCTTGAAATCATGGCATTACATTAGCATTTATATATTGCAGTACCTATTTTTTTTTTAATTTTAACCATGCTGCACTCAAAGCCAGTTCTGTAAAAAACCTGCTGCAGTCCATTTCACTAAAAAATCCTCATGCTCAAACTCTCTAATGCCAAGCCCTTCCAGGCTAAAAGGCAATAGGAAAAAAACCCCACTCTTCAATGCTGATAACAGTATAGGATGCTATAGTTATATAGATTTATATCAGCATATTTTAAAATATATAAATACGAATAATTACTGCTATAAAATTAA